>CP125975.1:283475911-283532502 GCA_030063025.1 Avena longiglumis
GATGCTCATGAGAGGATGTTTGTCGATGAAGATTCTTGTTTCTTGGCGCCTCTTGATGTATATGATGCTCACCACTCTTCTTTGTGTAGAGGTGGATCTGGCGCCTTGAGGTGATGAAGCTTGGCGCCTTGGAGATGGTGGAGCTTGACGCCTTGAGGTGATGGAGCTTGGCGCCTTGAGATGGTGGTGCTGACGCCATCTAGGTGGTGGCACTTGTCGCCTTGGAGGTGGATCATCGAAGTAGGTGGTGCCCTTTTGTAACATCCCTAAATTCATATTCCAAAACTCATTCATATCATCCATGCATCCATCATCATGTAGGGTTTCAAAATCACCATTTCAGAAAAACATAAACTTGATGCTATGATTTCATGTGAGCAAATTTAATTCAAATGGCCATCACCCCTTGAAACTTGAATGTTTAGGAACTTGTTGAACTTGTTTGCTTGCCTTTGTTGGAAAGTTTAGGTAAAAGTTTGACCAAATTTTTAACTCTAAATAAATTCAAAACCCTATTTTTAAACATTTGCAAACCAGGCAAAGTCTCGATTGTTTTAAGCCCAAGTTTGACCAAGCCCTTAGGTAACCACATGGTTAAGTAACCGATTTTGAAACCATAGTACCCTACAAAATCCTATAATTGTTTGAATTCAAAAGGATTTGAATTTATATCTAAATCATTCCTGAAAACCAAAATAGAAAATAAAAAGGAATAAACAAAATAAAAAGGCCACGCTGTGTTTCCGCCCAAAGATCGAATCAAGCCCAACTATGCCACCCGGGTTTTTTTTCTCCCACGCTGACAAGACGCGACTCGGCCGATGTGAGGGACCCACTCCTTTCCTCTATCACGACAACCATGCCCACTCAAGTGTCGCTGCTCCACCCCCACGACCGCTTCATCCCCAAATTGACGTGGCTGCTTCCTCGTTGATCAAGAACTTAAATTCGCCATAAGGCACGAGTAATTCTCGCCACCACCAGGCTACTTAAACCCCTCTCTCTCCTTCTCCTCAAACCCCGAACCCAGAGCGCCACCAAAGCTACGCATTGCTCCTCAGACTTCATTGCCTCCGACGAGCCGCATCCACGATTCGCCACCGACCACCCTCACCGCTTCACACGAGCAGATCCGCTGACCTCACGATCACCCAAGACTTCGGTTCGCCCAAGGCTGACCTGCAACGCTGGCAACGCAAACGATCGAGCGCCACCGCCTTCAAAGATCAACTCCAACGAGCTCCATGGTAAGTCCGCATCCGCCCAAACCATCCCCTTCACGCACGCATCTTCGCCGTGATCTTCTACATCTGATCACACCCTCCGTTTGCCTCCTAGTGATCTACAACGTCACCTTCGACCTCGAGTAGAGCCACCATTGCCAGATCCAACTCCGGCGAGGAATCCACCGCAACCATGAGCGCCTTTGCCGAGTCGCCCACACGCTGAGCATCCCCACGCCCCACGGTCTCGGTGAGTACCTTTCCTATCCTCCTAGCGACCAGACGGGCGCCGCCACTGTCGACTGCCGCCGCCACAAGCAAGTTGCCAGATTTTGCTTGATGATTTAGTCCGTTGGATCCGTATCGTAGGGCTAGGATAGAATTTTAAACTAAGGGTAAGCGCCAAGATCCGAGCCGCCAGATCCCACTTAGATCCTGCTCAGAGAGCGATCCAACCGAATCGCATGCGCCAATAAGGTTGCGACACGTGTCTAGGGTAAATTCAAAATAGAAATTGAATCGATTTAGATCCAAACTTCAAACTGCTATAACTTTTGAATTCCACGCTAGAATTTTGCAAACTTTATACCGCTGATTCAGTGAATCAAGGCCTTTCTGTTTATGCAAAGTATTTAACAAATAGTAACCATTAGAATGACTTTATTTGTAGAAACATGTTTAAGGCTATTTTGAGTATGGATTTAGTTTAGTAATTTGTTTTAGGGATAAATAAGTTTAGTTGGCAAACTTGTGATTTGTTAAGTTTCTGTAAACATGCACATGCTTGGTAGAGTTTTCAAAATCACCACTTAGTAAATTCTTGCATGCATGCATTCATATTATTTTTTTGATTGTACATAAGTGTGTGTAATTGTGTGCTTCAAATTTTTGTGTAGATTTTGCTAGTGATTGTGATTGTGAGGAGTGCTACTCTCCACATTACCAAGGCAAGTGATATTTCATGAATATCCCATTCCTATATTTTATACTGGCATTAGATATTTTGCTAATACATGCATGCTACTTTTGTCAAATGATATGTTGGGAAATCCTATGTAATTTAGAATGGTAGAATTGCTAAGGAATTTTCCTATGTTATATTGCCATGCCATGCTTAGCCTAGCTATTAGCAAACAAGGTGGGTATAATCTATTCATGCTATATTGGCTATATTTCTAAGTCATGAGACTTAAGATTTTCTTAATAAAACCACTAAGTCAATGAACTCCGGGTGGAATGGAAGGATTGATTTATGCCGAGTGGTTACACAAGGCCATGGACTTGGGTTGTGTATCTCACTTGTGGTATGCCACCAGCACAAAGGATTTGGAGGCCAAGTGTTGAGAAAGCTTACAAAGGCAACCACTTGGCAATATGGGCTCGCTTGATCATATAGGTAGCTAGAACTTAGTCTTTGGATAGTTGGTGGTAAGGGATCGATAGGTTGGAACGGCCCATTTGACTAAGGGAAGGCTTCAAAGGTCCTGCCTTGGGAAACCAAGTCCTGTGGGAAAGTGCACAACCTCTCGCAGATGGAAAACCTAAGTATTTAGCTGTCCATGGCAATGGACAACTTGAGCATCAAGACATGGAAGCTACAAGAATCTCATCACTCCAATTTCTAAGTAAAATTTGTGGGTGAACAAGGGTAAAGGACCCCAATGTCTATTGGTGGTTTCTTGGGAAGTTTTGACAAAGAAAAACTTAGTGATTTCAACTAATAGGAAAAACCTATTTTCAAGCAAAGCAAGCCAAGCTACACTTAGCAAAAATGCATATAGTAATATAGTCCACCTAAAATATACTATAGTATCACTTGCCAATACTATTCCAAAGTATTGACCTCCGGTGGGTCAGAATTTGTGATGTTGCGGTTATTCGATGATGAAGATGAAGACTTATGTTTATTTACTTATTCCAAAACTTCTTGTATTAGGCCTTGGCCCCGAGTTGTAAAATACTATGTTTTATCTCCGAATGAATGTAATAAACGACCTTTGTATCTATGTACTTCATCTTAAACTGTGGATGCTAGCAATGATCCAGGACTAGCATTGCAATCACAGGATCCTTTTCCTTTATAAAGGAGGGTCTAACAGATGGTATCGTAGCACCGTGTTGCCAGAGGATTATGACCCTAGGATTGGAAACCACTAAGGAAAAATTTTCAACTACTTCTACACTTGTCTATTCTTCTCAGAGAACTTTTCTAATCTTCTCATTCTCATCTCCATTTGTAGATGAACCCATCAACGGCCGGAAGAAAGGGCCACTCATGACCATGACCTTGGAGTGTGAAACCGAGTTTCCCAAGATTCTCAAGGACCTCATGGTGGCAATGGAAGCACATGGTGCAGCCTATATACAAAGGCTTTCTAGTGATGGATGAAGGAGGAGTATTGGGTGCAACTTCACTTGTACAAAAACAAGGAAGACAACCACAAAGAAAGGGGATGCATGTACACCAACACCGAATGCACACCACATTCTTTGAGTCACCTGAGATGCAGCTTTTGAGGACTATCAAAGAACTAAATGCTAGAGTCAAGTGCAGGATGCTCAACCTCCAAAAAGACTTAGAGAAAGAGAAAGAACTTACCCAAGAGTTGGAAGCCACCAACCAAGAGTTAAGGGGAGATATAATAGACTTAGTGATGGAATCATGTGAACAAGATAGGTGGATTGCCTCTAGAACATTGTGATAGCCACCGCATCCAAGTGAGATAGGATTGTGAGCACACTTCTAGTTGGACCACCATCTATCACCTTATTTTCCAAAAGATACCTTAAATAAGTATGGACCTTGATTGATGTAATGGATTTATGTATGCATGACTTGTGTGATTTTGTGTTCCATGGATATGTATGAAACGCTTGACTTGTTTTATCTTAAATGGTGCCGTTTAACTTTTCAATCTTATAAATAGATGCCGATTACCATCAAGACTGCTGAGGAGTTCCGTGTTACCTGCTTCCCCCTCGATCGCTGAGCTTACCACTTTGCTCGATCTCCTCTTCCTACCATCACTGCACCCACTCACCAAGTTCGAGAGGAAGGACCTCTGGGCTTCAAGGTGAACCAGCCCGACGCCGATGGAGCTCATTATGGAGGCCATCGCCTTCAAGCCGATGCACGACGATAGGGAGAGAGGCATGGAGGTAGTCATGCAGACTCGATAGGGACGCCCGTTAGGCCGCCACTCCCGTGTTAGGCACTACTTCCACGCCTTCTAAGACGTGATGTTGATGGAGAGTCCATCGACTTTGAGGACTACTCGAGGGACGCCAGGCAGAGCCGATATGTCTCTACCTCCGTGACTTAGAGTCTCTCATCGTGCACGTGGACACGACATGACGAACGCCATGCTCAAAGAATAACGAAGCCTGTGCAGCCATGAGAAGGACAAGCTTTTCAAGACAGGATGAGATGGTCAAGGAAATGGAGACGAAGTTCGAGGCCTAGGACCGCAAGTTCAAGAGTCGAGAAACACGCCTGTGATAGGAACAAGAAGATCCGGACATGACCGAGGAATCGGAAGTATGGGATTGCTTACTTGTTCTCGATTGTAGGAATTAAGACCTGGACAACTCCACCAAATCGATTATCGCCATCTCATCGAAAGATCGGACACCTTTGCCCTATCACTTGTGATCGGTGAACACTTCACAACGCTTTCCCCAAAGGTAATGTCTCCATGTCCCCAAAGGCAAAGGTGTCCGATCTTTCGATGAGATGGCGATAATCGATTTGGTGGAGTTCGGGCTTGACGATCCGACTACACGTGCGAGCACGAGCGCCAATGCAATCGCTAGGCCAATCTCCTGGAGGTTACCGATCCTCGGAACACGATCACCGACCAAATGAGGGTCTTAATTCCCACCAAATCGAGAACAAGTAAGAACCAATATTGCAATCAAGATATTATGGATTAAGAGGAAAGCTTTATTGAAAGAGGTGGGATCCCGAATAGGTGCGAGTACAAGAGGCCTCTACGACGCCGAGCCTTGGCGGTTGCGACTATGGCTAACTTAATGTCTAAACAAAATCCGAGTCTAAAGGTTCGCTATGGGCGATTTAAGGGCTAGGGGTTTCGCCAGCCATGGAAGTGGTGGCCGAATCCAACCCTAAAAGTCCTTTTCCTCAAATACGGACTCTAAAAAGTGGCTAATTAAAATCCTCATGAAAATTACATGGGCCTGCCCAAAATAAAGGTGTCGCAAGACCATATTATGCTATGGACTAATTGAAAGTATTGATCTTGAATATTTCCCAAGCCTTCTTTCTTCATTATGGTGGTCTCAAAGTTCAAATCTTCATCCGTGGCCTTCTTTGGATCATCACATGCTTGTCGCCATCACCATGCATGGCCATGCTCAATGCTTGTCCCTCTCATCCATGCTCGGTCCATCATTCCTAAGAGTAAGAAACATTTCGATTTAGGCAAGATCATATTCTCATGTATGTAAGGAATAGTTCCAAGAAACGAAAGTACCGATAGTTCAGTTGTTTGGCACGAGATCTTGTGATGGGTCCTTGTATGTGTGTTGTCAGAGGTACAACGGTTGTATCAATAGTAGGGATGTCCACATCATGCTCCCTTCTTGAATTGAAGTCGCCCTCGACGCAATCTCATCTTCCTCACCAAAGTAAGGCTTCAAATCTGCAATGTTAAATGTAGGACTAACTGTACCAAAGTCTGTGCAACTCAAGTTTATATGCATTATCATTGATTCTCTCTAACACCTTAAAGGGACCAGAAGACGTGGCATTAACTTAGACTTGTAAATCAGAAAACGATCTTTACGCAAATGTAACCAAACAAGATCGCCAACATCAAACACAACATGCTTTCTCCCTTTATCCCAAAGAAGTTTATACTTAGCATTCATGTGTTCAATGTTATCTTTAGTAGTCTTATGCAAGTTTAATATCATTTCAAATGCGTTGTGTAGCATCCAAATTATGTTGCAATCAAGAAGGTAAAGGCAATAAATCAATAGGTGCACGAGGAACAAAACCATACACAATCTCAAATGGGCACATCTTTGTGGTAGAATGCAATGAACGATTATAAGCAAATTCTATATGAGGTAAACACTCTTCCCACAATTTTAAGTTCTTCTTTAAAACAGCCCGTAACATAGTAGACAAAGTTCTATTTACTACTTCAGTTGACCATCATTGGGGATGACATGTAGTACTAAACAGCAATTTAGTCCCCAACTTAGCCCATAAACATCTCCAAAAGTGGCTAAGAAATTTAGTATCACGATCGAGACAATAGTATTTGGCACACCATGCAAACGAACAATTTCACGAAAGAACAAATCAGCAATATGCAAAGATCATCCGCTTTATGACAAGGAATAAAGTGTGCCATCTTAGAAAACCGATCCACAACAACAAAAATACTATCCTCCCTTACGTGTTCGTGGCAATCCCAAAACAAAGTCCATAGAAATATCCTCCCAAGGAACACTAGGAAGGAAGAGGCATATACAAACCATGTGGATTAAGGCGAGACTTAGCTTTTGACAAGTATTGCACGTGCCACAAATCTCTCAACATCTCGACGACACGGCCAAAAGAAGTGTGTAGCAAGAACATCCTCCGCCTTCTTGACACCAAAGTGTCCCATCAATCCTCCTCCATGCGCCTCTGTAACAACAAAAGACGAACAGAGCTATCCGAATGCATAGTTTGTTAGCACGAACACAAATCCATCATTGAAGACCTAACTTGTTCCAAGTTCTACCATCTCTACAATTCGCAACACATCTTTAAATTCACATCATGCACATATTGTTCCTTAATAGTTTCCAATCCAAATATTTTGAAGTCAAGTTGAGATAACAAAGCATAACGCGTGACAAAGCATCAAATAATATTATCTTTACCCTTTTGTGTTTGATAACATAAGGAAAGACTCAATAAATTCAACCCACTTTGCATGACGACGATTCAACTTAGCTTGACTACTAATATGCTTCAAAGATTCATGATCGTAATGAATAACAAAGCCCTTAGGCCATAGATAATGTTGCCAAGTTTCTAAAGTCCGAACCAACGCATATAATTCTTTATCATAAGTAGAATAGTTCAGACTAGCCCCACTCAATTACTCACTAAAATATGCAACAGGTTTTCCCTCTTGTAATAACACCTCCCAAACCAATTCCACTAGCATCACATTCAAGCTCAAAAGTCTTAGTAAAATCGAAGTTGTAGTAAGGAGCATGTGTTAGCTTATCTTTCAATATGACGAAGGCCTGTTGTTGTGCATCGCCCAAACAAAGGGCACATCCTTCTTGGTAAGCTCATTCGTGGCAATTGATCCAAAGTCTTTGACAAAGCGCCTATAAAAACCAATGAGGCCAAGAAAACTCCTCACTTGTGTGACCGTCTTGGCGGCCAATTCTCAATAGCTTCAATCTTGGCCGGATCCACTTCAATACCCCGTGATGTAACAACATAGCCAAGAAACGCAACTCGATTGGTGCAAAAGGTGCACTTCTCAAGGTTACCAAACAAACGCGTGCATCACGTAAAGCATTGAAAACACGTAAATGGTCCAAATGTTCCTCTAAAGATTTGCTATAAATCAGAATATCATCAAAGTAGACTACCACAAAACGTCCAATGAAAGCACGTAAAACTTCGCTCATTAATCTCATGAAAGTGCTAGGTGCATTAGTTAAACCAAACGGCATTACTAACCACTCATATAAACCGAACTTAGTTTTAAATGCTGTTTTCCATTCATCTCCTAATTTCATACGAACTGGTGGTAACCACTACGCAAATCAACTTTAGAAAACATGGTAGAGCCACTCAATTCATCAAGCATGTCATCTAAACGTGAATAGGATGACGATATCGAATAGTAATATTATTGATAGCTCTACAATCGGTACACATGCGAAGAACCATCTTTCTTAGGCACCAAAATAATAGGAACAGACAAGGGCTAAGGGACTCACGAATATGATCTCTGTCGAGTAGTTCACGAATTTGGCGTTGTATCTCCTTTGTCTCCTCCGGATTGGTTCTATATGGCGCGGTTTGGGCAACGTGGCACCAGGAATTAGATCAATTTGATGCTCATTCCTCTAATAGGAGGTAGTCCCGGTGGCAACTCGCTGGAAATACGTCCTCATATTCCCGCAAAAGGTTAGCAATAGCGGGTGGCAAAGAAGGAGGCATATCCTCAAATGAAAACAAAACCTCTTTGCATACAATTGCATAACATTGAGTATTGTTTACATCTAGTTCAAGAATATCAATTTTATTTGCAAGCATACATGGACTCTTCAAACGAATTTCAAGAGCATGTGTAGAATCATTTAGTGTTCTTTGGTGGTATAAAATCTCAAAGAACAATCTGATTCTCACTTTTATTTTTCTCCTCGCTTTAGCTCTACTAGCTCTAGCAAGATCATCTTTTAAAATCTCGGAGTCATAGGTTTTAGACCAATTTTCTTTCCATCATGCATAAGAGAATAGTGGTTAGTTTTGCCATTATGAACAGATTCTCTATCAAATTGCCATGGTCTACCAAGTAACAAAGAACAAGCTTGCATAGGTACAACATCACAATCAACAAAATCGAATATGTACCAATAGTAAAATGCACGCATCGCTTCTTGTTACCTTGATCTTCAGAACTCTCAAACCATTGGATGTAGTATGAATGTGGGCGTTGTCTTGTTGGAAGCGCAAGCTTCTCTACCATGTCAACACCGCCGATTATTACAACTCCTCCATCAATGATGATCCGTATAGCTCTTTCCTTGACAACACCACGTGTTTGGAACAGTTGTGGCGTTGATCTTGCTCAGATTTGCTCAATTGCACACTCAACACACGTTGTGTAATTAAACTCTTGTATTGATCGCCAGCTTTCACCCATTACCTCTCGCTCACATCATCATCGAATTGTCTCCATCTCGAGCGTAAATAAGGGCTAGTGTATCTTCATCGAAGTCACTCGCGGAATCGTATTCACCATCTTCGCACCATCATCACACGTTGTGTTGTGCATCTCTCAATATGACCAAAACCCCAAAGACTTGCGGCATTGTATATCCTTAGTCTTACCCGTGGAAGCCATAGAAGATGCACTACGAAAGGAGCATTGGATGATGGTGGAGGAGCATTGGAAATCTTGTGGTGGCCTTGGATGTGGTAGTAGCGGAGGCGAATCACGAGGAGGCGCCGATTGTCGGATGTCCAAGTGGATGTGCGACTGCAGAATTATTAGTCCTCCTCCATGGTGTTTGGCGATCCTGCACTTCACGCTCGACTTTGCAAGCAAGATGAAACAAGCAGTGATAGAATTATATTCCTTATAATCTAATATGTCTTGAATGTCCTTGTTTAATCCACCAAAGAAACGTGCAAGCATTTGTTCATTAGATTCTACAAGACCACACCTAACCATCCCGCTTGCAATTCCGATAATACTCTTCTACAGAATTTTTCCTTGCTCTAAGCGTGTCGATTCTTTAGTAAATCACGTTGATAAGTGGGAGGTACAAAGCGAACACGCATAGCGCTTTTAAAGCAGTCCAAGTACTAGGAATAGTAGTAGGATTTAGACGACAATACTCGGACCACCAAAGGGAAGCAAATTTAGTAAATTCACATGTAGCAAAGACTAACACGCATATTCTCGTGATATTTTAAGCATGCAAACGTTGTTCTACTTCCATCTCCCATGTAAGATATGCATCGGATTATATTTACCCTCAAAAGATGGAATATTTAATTTAAGCTTTGCAACATGATCATCATCGACGCATCGGTGGGCGGCGTTGCGGTAGTAATGTCGGGACGACCAGCGGTACTGTGGAGGTTGTTCAACCTCCTCGTCAAACATCGTCGTCGTCGGTCGTAGTAGTACCCGTGCCCGTCTCAATGTCGCAGAAGCAGCTACGGCGAAGTCGAGGAACGCGGCCGCAGCAGAGTCGCGGCGGTAGCCGCATGCCAGCCATCCGAGCCGTGATCGAATGCGCGTGCACCATGTGTGGGTGCCGGTGCGGGCAATCGTTCAAGCTCCTTGAACCGAACGTCAAGCTTGGCGTTGAAGGATTTCGAGTCCATCGATCTTGTCCACGGCGTTGGTGAGCTTGGTGTCAAACTCCCTAGGCGCGTGTCCACGTCTTCGCTGACCACTGTGAGCGCGGAGAAGTGGGCATGTAGTTCTTCGCTTCGTCATGGTGGCGGGGTTCCGCAAGTATCTCATCATGGTTAGTCCAAAAAGCACGGTATATACTACAGAATATGGTGGAAGTCACGCCAGAATCCGTCAAGCAATATACAAGCTCTTACAAGTTCTTACCAAACAGAGAAAAGGCGATGTGCAACCACGAGGATCGGTGGGTCCAGAGATTGAACCAAGCGATTACTGTGAGTCGAAACACCGCACGTGGAGAGTATCTGGAGCTCGGGAAGGCTTAGCAAAGGGAAGAATTATCAAAACAAAGAATGCAAAAGTTGAAAGAATGCTCAACGACGATCTTGTCTTTGGTCCTAGGCTAGACCGTACTAGAGACGCGAGCCTAGATCACCAACGATGTCATGACGCGACACAACAAGAATCGTATGAAGATATAGCACCAAAAGCGATCCGAGATGCGAAAATCACTATGATGGCGAGTGTCTAGAATCGATCTACGGGTCTAAAAGAGGTTAGCCCCAAAAAATTTTTTCAAATTTTTGTTTTGCTCGAAAGCCACAGACGCCAAAAATATCGCTATAACTACCGATGGAGAAAAAGTGATCCCGGTCGAAAAAATAGTATAGCCGTAAAATTTTTCTGAGGTTCGGACTTACGACCGGACTCTTAGCTCTCCTTCTGGACTTACGACCGGACTCTTAGCTCGACACGGACTTTAGCTGAACACTAAACAAAGAAAGAAGGAAAGTCAAAAGAAATAACGAGGAGCAAGAACTCTACTCGGACTCGTACCATGAAAAAACGATCGATCGGATGTCGCATGTAGGAAGGCGGTGGCGGAGTATTAGGGTTTTATGGTGGCGGTGGTATATGGCGGCGAATATGGTGACAGGTATATGGCGGTGATCGGCGAGTGTGGCGGTGACTAGTATGATCGAACTCGAAACTCTAAGGACGAGACACTAAGACCAAAGAACTCGACGGACGATGTAGACACAAATTCAACAATGCAAAACTGAAAAGATAATGCGAGGCGATTGGTTATGGGATGGATCTAAACCCTAATCGTGTTTTTGGCTTTTTCGTGGGTTATAGGTAAAACAGATCTAATCTCGAAAAACAAGAAATCTCACCGAGCAACCTGAATCTGATACCACTTGATAGGGCAAAGGTGTCCGATCTTTCGATGAGATGGCGATATTCGATTTGGTGGAGTTCGGCTTGACGATCCGACTACACGCGAAGCACGAGCGCCAATGCAATCGCTAGGCCAATCTCCGGAGGTTACCGATCCTGCGTGAACACGATCGGCTGACCAGTGAGGGTCTTAATTCCTACCAAATCGAGAACAAGTAAGAACCAATATTGCAATCAAGATATTGCGGATTAAGAGGAAAGCTTTATTGAAAGAGGTGGGATCCTGAATAGGTGCGAGTACAAGAGGCCTCTGACGCCGAGCCTTGGCGAAGTTGCGACTATGGCTAACTTAATGTCTAAACAAAATCCGAGTCTAAAGGTTCGGCTATGGGCGATTTAGGGCGAAAGGTGGGGTTTCGCCAGCCATGGAAGTGGTGGAATCCAACCCTAAAAGTCCTTTTCCCCTCAAATACGGACTCTAAAAAGTGGCTAATTAAAATCCTGCGAAAATTACATGGGCCTGGCCCAAAATAAAGGTGTCGCAACACCATATTATGCTATGGACGAATTCGTAAAGTATTGATCTTGAATATTTCGTCCAAGCCTTCTTTCTTCATTATGGTGGTCTCAAAGTTCTGAAATCTTCATCCGTGGCCTTCTCTTGGATCATCACATGCTTGCTGCCATCACCATGCATGGCCATGCTCCAATGCTTGTCCCTCTCATCCATGCTCGGTCCATCATTCCTAAGAGTAAGAAACATTTCTGATTTAGGCAGCATCATATTCTCATGTATGTAAGGAATAGTTCCAAGAAACGAAAGTACCTGATAGTTCAGTTGTTTGGCACGAGATCTTGTGATGGGTCCTTGTATGTGTGTTGCCGTAGGTACAACGGTTGTATCAATAGTAGGGATGTCCACATCAACAAGAGTTTGAAGTATATCTTCACCCAGAAGGAAATCAATATGAGACAAAGAAGATGGTTAGAGCTTATCAAGGATTACGACTTAAGTTTGCAATACCACCCCGGTAAAGCAAATGTAGTAGCAGATGCTCTAAGTCGTAAGACGTTTGTAAATGGCCTTACCAAAGGAGAATTGCCAGATGACTTGTGTAAGCAATTCAAAGAACTCAGATTGGAGATTGTGCCTGAAGGACATCTCATGTCTTTAGATGTTCAACCCACTTTATTGGACAAGATCCGAGAAGCTCAGAAGACTGATAAGGAAATTGAAAAGAGTAAGGAAAATATTAGTCTAGGGAAAGCTAAGAGTTTCCATATAGACGAACAAGGTACTTTATGGCACGGGAAACGTATTTGTGTTCCACAAGATCCAGAGTTGCGGAAACTGATTCTGCAAGAAGCTCACAACTCTCCGTATTCTATTCACCCGGGAAACACCAATATGTACATGGATATGAAAGAAAGATTTTGGTGGAACAATCTCAAAAGAGATATCGCCGAACACATTGATTTGTGTGATGTGTGTAGTAGGGTGAAAGCGGAGCATCAGAAACCAGCGGGTTTGCTTCAACCACTACCTATTCCTGAATGGAAGTGGGAAAATATTGGTATGGATTTCATTACCGGATTACCAAGAACCAGGTCAGGGTATGATTCTATATGGGTAGTAGTGGATCTCCTAACTAAAGTGGCTCATTTTATACCCGTGAAGACAACTTATACAAGTGCCAGGTTAGCCAAGATCTACATGAGCAGAATTGTATGCCTTCACGGTGTGCCTAAGAGTATTATGTCAGATAGAGGAACTCAGTTCACTTCTCACTTTTGGAGACAGCTTCATGAATCTTTGGGAACGAGATTGGAATTCAGCACTGCTTTTCATCCTCAAACTGATGGTCAAACAGAAAGGACTAATCAAATTCTTGAAGACATGTTGAGGGCATGTGCCCTAGACTATGGAGCAAGTTGGGATGAAAGTCTGCCTTACGCAGAGTTCTCCTACAATAACAGTTATCAATCTAGTATTGGGATGGCACCGTTTGAGTTTCTCTATGGGAGAAAATGTACCACCCCATTGCTATGGAATGGTGTGGGAGAAAGAAGTTTATTTGGACCTGATCTTATCAAAGACGCCGAAGAGAAAGTCAAATTGGTTAAGGACAGATTGAAGATAGCACAGTCCCGACAGAAAAGCTACGCGGATTCTAATCGTAGAGAGGTAACCTACGAAGTTGGAGATAGAGCCTATCTTAGAGTATCACCACTTCGTGGAGTGAAAAGATTTGGAGTCAAAGGAAAGTTGGCACCAAGATATGTTGGGCCATTCAAGATTCTAAGTCGCAAGGGAGAAGTTGCATATGAAGTCGAATTGCCAGAATCTCTGTCAGCTATCCATAATGTGTTTCATGTGAGTCAGCTCAAGAAATGTCACCCAGAAATGGAAGAATCCTCCTTGAAAGATACCATACCTTTGGAAGAAGTTCAACTGGAAAGTGATCTCACCTATGAGGAAAAACCTGTGAAGATTCTTGAGACCGCAGAAAGAGTCACAAGGACAAAAACTATCAAGTTTTGCAAAGTACAATGGAATCATCATTCCGAAGAGGAAGCAACATGGGAAAGAGAAGATGATATTCGGAAAGACCACCCTCACCTATTTGCTAGCCAATCCGAATCTCGAGGGCGAGATTCATCTTAAGGGGGTTAGATTTGTAACATCCCTAAATTCATATTCCAAAACTCATTCATATCATCCATGCATCCATCATCATGTAGGGTTTCAAAATCACCATTTCAGAAAAACAGAAACTTGATGCTATGATTTCATGTGAGCAAATTTAATTCAAATGGCCATCACCCCTTGAAACTTGAATGTTTAGGAACTTGTTGAACTTGTTTGCTTGACTCCTTTGTTGGAAAGTTTAGGTGTAAAAGTTTGACCAAATTTTTTAACTCGGAAATAAATTCAAAACCCTATTTTTAAACATTTGCAAACCAGGGGCAAAGTCTCTGATTGTTTTAAGCCCAAGCTTGACCAAGCCCTTGCAGGGTAACCACATGGTTAAATAACTGATTTTTGAAACCATAGTACCCTACAAAATCCTCAGATTGTTTGAATTCAAAAGGATTTGAATTCATATCTAAATCATTCGAAACCAAAATAGAAAAGAAAAGGAATAAACAAAATAAAAGGCCACGCCAAAGTTTACGGCCCAAGATCGAATCAAGCCCAACTAGCCCACCCGGGGTTTCTTTCTCTCCCACGCTGAAAGACGCACTCGATCAGCGATGAAGGGACCCACCCTTTTCCTCTATCACGACAACCGCGGCCCACTCAAGTGTCGTCGTCTCCACCGCCACGACCAGTACATCCCCAAATTGACGCGGCCGTTTCCTGTTAATTGCGCAGCTTAAATTCGCGTTAAGGCACGAGTAATTCTCGCTCACAACCAGGCTACTTAAACCCCCTCTGCCCCCTCTCCCTTCTCCCTCAAACCCCGAACCCAGAGCGCCACCAGGCTGCGTGCATTGCTCCTCAGAACCCCGCTGCCTCCGACGAGCTGCATCCACGATTCCGCCACCTCCGACCACCCTCGGCCTCCGCTTCACACGAGCAGACTCCGCTTGACCTCACGCATCACCCAAGACTGGTTCGCCTGCGTGACCCGTAATGTTGGCAACGCAAACGATCGCGCCACCGTCTTCAAAGATCAACAATGACGAGCTCCTGGTAAGTCCAGACGCCCAAACCTTCCCCTTCACGCACGCATCTTCGCCGTGATATTCGCATCCGATCACACCTCCGCTTGCCTCCTAGTGATCTACAACGCCGCCTTCGACCTCGGCGAGCCACTGCGATCCAACTCCGCGAGGAATCCACCAACCCCGAGCGCCTTGCCGAGCTGTCCACACGTTGAGCATCCCCACGCCCCACGGTCTCGGTGAGTACCTTTCCTATCCTCCTAGCGACCAGACGCGCCGCCACCGTCGATCGCCGCCGGCGCAGCCGTTAAGCGCCGCATTTTTGGCTTGATGATTTAGTCCGTTGGATCTGTATCGTAGGGCTAGGATATAATTTTAAACGAAGGGGTAAGCGCGCATCTGAGCCGCCAGATCCCACTTAGATCCTGCGGTCCGCAGAGCGCGATCCAACCGAATCGGTATGCGCCAGTAAGGTTGCGACACGTGTCTAGGGTAAATTCAAAAATGTAAATTGAGATTTAGATCCAAACTTCAAACTGCTATAACTTTTGAATGCCACATTAGAATTTTGCAAACTTTATACCATTGGATTCAGTGAATCAAGGCCTTTCTGTTTATGCAAAGTGTTTAACAAATAGTAACCAGTAGAATGACTTTATTTGTAGAAACATGTTTAAGGCTATTTTGAGTATGGATTTAGTTTAGTAATTTGTTTTAGGGATAAATAAGTTTAGTTGGCAAACTTGTGATTTGTTAAGTTTCTGTAAACATGCACATGCTTGGTAGAGTTTTCAAAATCACCACTTAGTAAATTCTTTACATGCTTGGTAGAGTCTTCATATTTTTTTTTGATTGTATATAAGTGTGTGTAATTGTGTGCTACAAATTTTTGTGTAGATTTTGCTAGTGATTGTGATTGTGAGGAGTGCTACTCTCCACATTACCAAGGCAAGTGATATTTCATGAATATCCCATTCCTATATTTTATACTAGCATTAGATATTTTGCTAATACATGCATGCTACTTTTGTCAAATGATATGTTGGGAAATCCTATGTAATTTAGAATGGTAGAATTGCTAAGGAATTTTCCTATGTTATATTGCCATGCCATGCTTAGCCTAGCTATTAGCAAACAAGGGTGTGTATAATCTATTCATGCTATATTGGCTATATTTCTAAGTCATGAGACTTAAGATTTTCTTAATAAAACCACTAAGTCAATGAATCCCCTGGGTGGAATGGAAGGATTGGTTTATGTTGAGTGGTTACACAAGGCCATGGACTTGGGTTGTGTATCTCACTTGTGGTATGCCACCCAGGCACAAAGGGATTTGGAGGCCAAGTGTTGAGAAAGCTTACAGTGCAACCACTTGGCAATATGGGCTCTGCCTTGATCATATAGGTAGCCAGAACTTAGTCTTTTGGACAGTTGGTGGTAGAAGGGATTGATAGGTTGGAACGCGTCCATTTGACTAAGGGAAGGCTTCTGAAAGGTCATGTCTTGGGAAACCAAGTCTGGTGGGGAAAGTGCGCAACCTCTGCAGATGGAAAAACCTAAGTACTTAGCCAGGTCCATGGCAATGGACAACTTGAGCATCAAGACATGGATGCTACAAGAATCTCATCACTCCAATTTCTAAGTAAAATTTGTGGGTGAACAAGGGTAAAGGACCCCAATGTCTATTGGTGGTTTCTAGGGAAGTTTTGATAAAGAAAAACTTAGTGATTTCAACTAATAGGAAAAACCTATTTTCAAGCAAAGCAAGCCAAGCTACACTTAGCCAAAATGCATATAGTAATATAGTCCACCTAAAATATACTAAGGTATCACTTGCCAATACTATTCCAAAGTATTGACCCTCTGTGGCTGTAACTTGTGATGTTGCAGGTTACTCCGATGATGAATAGGAGTCATGAGTCTACACTCAACATGCTTGCCTGTGGCACATGAAGATGAAGACTTATGTTTATTTACTTATTCCAAAACTCTTGTATTAGGCCTTTGGCCCTGAGTTGTAAAAGACTATGTTTTATCTCTGGAATGAATGTAATAAACGACCTTTGTATCTGTGTACTTCATCTTAAACTGTGGATGCTAGCAATGATCCAGGGACTAGCATTGCAATCACAGGGATTCTTTTCCTTTATAAAGGAGGGGTCTAACGCTTGGCCTTGAAGGTCATGGAATCTTGATGATGCGCCTCCTCTTGATTGGCGTAGTAGGCTTCCATCTCCATGCGGTGGAGGAATTCTTCATGGCTCGTGGAGGAGCCATCAAACTCGATGAAGTTCTCCGTGTCCTCCATGTTTGGCGAGGCGTCGTCAATGTCGCACTCGAAGTCATCCATGCTTGGGGAGTAATTGTTGGTGCAGTACTCCATATCACCCAAGCATGTGGAGCCATTGTCGGTGTAGTGCTCCATAGGCTCCATGCATGAGGAGCCATTATCGACGTAGAGCTCCATGTCTTCCATGCATGTGGAGTCGTCGTAGGTGTTGTGCTCCGGGTCCTCAAAGCATGCAGAGCCATTGTCGGTGTTGTGCTCCGTCATGTCCTCTATACTTGTGGAGTCGTAGTCATGGTGGCTCATCATGGATTCTTCATAGATATCATCCTCGGTTCCGGAGTCCCTAGACATGATGCACAAGACCAAGCAGTGTATATGGAAGTGGTAGTGGGAGTTAGGGATACAACGTCAAACCTTACTTTACCTTGGAAGATCGTATCGTACAAGTGGCCACACTTGAGAGCAATAAACCAAGCAAAGTGAAGTTCACGCGGAACACCAAAACCAACTACTAACCAAAAAACACAAACACACAAGGCCTATGGTGGATAGTTATGGAAAGTGGCATGTCAAGAAACAATCCGAAATCAAGATATTGTAATGGCAAGTAAAGAACCACAATGATCACAAAGAAAACAAGTTAATCCACAAGATAGGAAATATGTACAAGGAAACACACACGATGGGATAAATGGGACTTGTGCGATGGAGAAAGTGAGCTAAGAACCAAATGATTACCTAGCGAAGACTATAAGCTCGTGTCACACAAGTACAAGGAGAGACGCTAGTTCGATTGCACAAAATTGGTGGGCTACAAGATATGCACAATAAGTACCACCTATATGATGTTCATCGAGCTTGCGCTTCCTATTCTATAAAGCACATGTATAATTCTTTCTTTTTCTCTTTTCCTTTTTTCTCTTTTTTTTTTTCTTTTTGTATCACTCTTTTTATTTTTATTTCTTTTTCACTTGCCTCTTCCTTGTGCCAACAACTATATAAGATAACTATATGAGATAGCGCTCACAAACGTTTGCTCGGAATCTACAAGGTATCAAATGTGCATAGCCCAAGCAATCATAAGAGGAACTAGTCTCAATAGGTGTTTGTTGCTCACAAAGATAGTGGGGTTCACAAAGGAATGCAAGTGGGGGGAAGTCGCGGAATGTTTATACCTTTCGTCGACGATCTTCACCCTTTATTGTTGGATTCCGCCTTTCTCACGGAATTTGGATGGAGTAGATAGCATGAACCACGTGGATGATGATGTAGAGCTCCTTCTCCTCTTCGAAACGAGCTAAAGAACACCAAAATCCGAGTTCGAATGCAAAAGTTATGCTCAAAACGGTGAGAAGCTGAAATCTGGGAACCTGCTGTGTTTGATCAGTATAGGGCGGTAGTACCGGATTTTTGAGCCCGGTAGTACCGGTTAAGTGCGGTAGTACTGGATTTTGGACTTGGTAGTACCGCTTGGACCTGGGACGCCCAGATTTGACGCGTTTTCGCGATTTTGGGGTGATTTGGGCGGAAAATCTTCAAGAAAAGCACCAAATCGAAGGGGGAAATCAAGGAATTAGGCCATGGGAACGCAAAGGAAGGTAGATCAACAAGTTTAGCAAGTAATCCACGGATCAAAACCTACCAAAACGCACTCAAATGACAGATCGATCCAAAACACGAATTGGGACTATTTTTGGTGGAAATTTCGAATTTATGGGGAAAAGACCAAATCGATGAGAAATCCGTGGCAACCAAAAGCTGCTGATACCAGATGATGGAGGGGTTAACCTCTTGGGTGCCCGATCTTCACGGATCTCGTGGTCAAATCGATGGGAAAGCGAGGGAAAAGGGAGAAGGTAGCGGAAGCGAACACACACCTCGCGAAGAACACGATGAACACACGCAAAACTCACACGATACAAGGCCGATTGCTCCCGAACGGCGGCCACCGGTCCGATAGAATCCTCGTAAGGAAAGATCGGTCAACGTGCACCCTCAAATCCACATCGGAGAGGGAAGAACACCTTGGGCAGGGTCTTGACAACTTGGAGACGGGACATCGAACTCCAAGGCCTTGTTCAACGATGGATGCATGATGCAAAGTCCAATCGAGGTTGGTGACGATAGTCGGTCCCCTTGGTAAAGGGGATGAGGCAAAACTAGAGATTCCACAATGGGGGTTGTCTTTAGTCTATCATCTATGCCTAAGGGATACATGAGGGTGGGGCTCTATTTATAGGCCAGCCACTAAACAAGGGTAGTTTGGGGATAAACTAGGCGAATAGGTAAGTAAGGGGAATACATGGGTCAGGGCCCAACAGTGCGCAGATGCACATGACCGTAGTACGACTTGGGTCCCAGAGTCACTGACCGGTAGTACCGTCTAGATCCGTAGTACCGCTTGCAATCCCGGGACTTCTGGCTGGCGTCATGCATGGGGTAGTAGTGGCGGTAGTACCTGGCCGGTAGTCTGGGTCGCTGATCCGAGTACCACCGGAGATGAGAGCATTTGGCGATCTGTTCTTCCGTCTCCTCTTCCAAGCCTCCGCCTTGTCGGGCTTGATGTTAAGCCTCCCTTGCCTCCGTACTGGTCGGTGTGAACCTATCATGCATATGTGACGGAGTATGAAGTAGCATATCATTCAATAGGGTAGGAAGGGGGCTCGCATAGAGGAACGGATTCACCTTTGGAGTCCATGACGACTTGGCGTAAGTTGGAGACCAAGATGTGGTAACGACCGTAGGTCGGGCTACATCAAAAAGACTCAATAAATTCAACCCACTTTGCATGACGACAATTCAACTTAGCTTGACTACGAATATGCTTCATGATCAGAATGAATAACAAATTCCTTAGGCCATAGATAATGTTGCCAGGTTTCTAATGTCCGAACCAACGCATATAATTATTTATCATAAGTAGAATAGTTCAGACTAGCCCCACTCAATTTCTCACTAAAATATGCAACAGGTTTTCCCTCTTGTAATAACACCCTTCCCAAACCAATTCCACTAGCATCACATTCAAGCTCAAAAGTCTTAGTAAAATCAGGAAGTTGGAGTAAGGGAACATGTGTTAGCTTATCTTTCAATATGACGAAGGCACGTTGTTGTGCATCACCCCAAACAAAGGGCACATCCTTCTTGGTAAGCTCATTCAAGCGGCAATGGACCCAAAGTCTTTGACAAAGCGCCTATAAAACCAGCGAGGCCAAGAAAACTCCTCACTGTAGTGACCGTCTTGGCTCATGGCCAATTCTCAATAGCTTCAATCTTGGCTGGATCCACTTCAATACCCTGTGATGTAACAACATAGCCAAGAAAGCAACTCGATTGGTGAAAAAGGTGCACTTCTCAAGGTTACCAAACAAACGTGCATCACGTAAAGCATTGAAAACAACACGTAAATGGTCCAAATGATCCTCTAAAGATTTGCTATAAATCAGAATATCATCAAAGTAGACTACCACAAAACGTCCAATGAAAGCACGTAAAACTTCGTTCATTAATCTCATGAAAGTGCTAGATGCATTAGTTAAACCAAACGGCATTACTAACCACTCATATAAACCGAACTTAGTTCTAAATGCTGTTTTCCATTCATCTCCTAATTTCATACGAATCTGGTGGTAACCACTACGCAAATCAACTTCAGAAAACATGGTAGAGCCACTCAATTCATCAAGCATGTCATCTAAACGTGGAATAGGATGACGATATCGAATATTAATATTATTGATAGCTCTACAATCAGTACACATGCGCGAAGAACCATCTTTCTTAGGTACCAAAATAATAGGAACAACACAGGGGCTAAGGGACTCACGAATATGATCTTTGTCGAGTAGTTCCTGAATTTGGCGTTGTATCTCCTTTGTCTCCTCTGGATTGGTTCTATATGGCGCGCGGTTGGGCACCGTGGCACCAGGAATTAGATCAATTTTGATGGAGGGGTTAACCTCTTGGGTGCTCGTTCTTCACGGATCTTGTTATGGGGTAACCCTGGGGTTGGCCCGATCTTTCACGAATTCCACGAGAAACGAGGGGAAAAGGGGTGGTCGGGTATGAAATCGGGAAAGGCGATGAAAACCACGAACACACGCACACCAAAACACGATACACGCCTACTTCTCACGCCGGTGGCAACCGGTCCAACATAATCCCTAGGATCGGTTGGGCGGCTCGCTCTCCACGCCAACAACGGGGCACGAGGTGCTTGGTGAGATCTTGACGACTTGGGGGCGAGACACCGAGAACCCAAGGCCTTGTACAACTTGAACGCACTTAAGCAAGATCCAAGAGGTGGGTGGATAATCCGGTGCTCCTTGGTAGGAGCATGAGACCAATAGATATAAGTCCTCAAAGGGTTTCCTTAATATCTATTATTATCCAAGTCTAAGCGCCATAATAGAGGTGGGTGGGGCTATATATAGTCCACCACAAAACAGGGGTTTGAATGAAGAGATAAATGATAGGTTGGGTTACAAGGCACCGGGCCGAACTTAGGCGATCAGTGGTCGCAGACCAGTAGTACCGGTCCCAAGAATCAGTACGGTGGTAACGGTAGTACCGCCTCGGAGCTGTAGTACCGCTTGAGGGCCTGGAGCTTCTGTCGGAGGCGCCAGTGGCGAGCGGTAGGAGGGGCGGTAGTACTGCCACTGTAGTACCGGCCAGACCGTAGTACCGCTTGCTTCTGGGGCGTGAGTAGCGCTTCTGGCGGCGGTAGGAGGAGGCAGGACCGCTTGAGCGGTAGTAATGGTCGTCCCAACCGTAGTACCGCTTCGTCTGGCAGATCGGTGGCTTCTTGCACTGATGATGCATGAGTTTGCGTGAAGTAGCAAGCCATCCAAAGGGGTGTCAAGTCACACAAGGAGAGGAGCGAGTTCACCTTAGTTTGAAGGAGTTTGGCTCGCGCGAGTCATGGGTCCACTTGGGTAGCTCGTGGGAGTAGATGAAGCGGAGGACGGCCGCATCAAGATCCCCCTTGGGAAAGAGTCGTCCTCGACTCTTCAACCGTCACAACTTCCTCTTCGCCATGGTAGGGTGAGAGGTCCTTGACATTGAATGTCGATCTCACAAGATACTTCGATGTTGGTATATCGATCACATAGGCGTTGTTGTTTATCCTCTTTAGCACCTTGAATGGTCCATCGCCTCGTGGCTTTAGCTTGGAGTCGCGTTCCTTGGGGAAGCGGTCTTTACTCAAGTGTATCCATACAAGGTCGCCCTCATCAAAGATCATCTCTTTCTTGGTCTTGTTTAGTCTTGATGCTTGGCGAAGGACTTGTTGCTCGATAGTAGCTCGTGTGTCTTCATGGAGTTTCATCATTGCTTGGGCACGCTTGACAACGTCCATATTGGCACGTTCATGAAGTGGAAGTGGAAGGATATCGAGCGCGGTGAGAGGCTCGAAGCCATAAACGATCATGAACGGGCTCCTCAAGGTGGTGGAGTGCTTCGCGCGGTTGTAGGCGAACTCGACATGTGGAATGCATTCCTCCCAGTCTTTAAGGTTCTTCTTTATCAATATCCGGAGAAGTGTGCCAAGACTTCGATTGACTACCTCGGTTTGTCCATCGGTTTGAGGATGCGAGGCGGACGAGAAGAGGAGCTTGATGCCGAGCTTGGCCATGAGGGTCTTCCAGAAGTAGCTCATGAATTTTACGTCACGGACGGAGACGATTGTTCGTGGCACGCCGTGTAGCCGAATTATTTCCCTGGAAAACAAATTTGCGACATGTGAAGCATCATCGGTCTTATGGCACGGAATGAAATGTGCCATTTTTGAAAAGCGATCCACGACTACAAATATGGAATCGTGACCATGTTTAGATCTAGGCAAGACTAATACAAAGTCCATGATAATGTCCGACCAAGGTGCATGAGGAATAGGCAATGGCATATAAAGACCAAAGGGGTTGGACTTAGACTTATCTTGGGTACATGTAGTGCATCGTTGAACGTGGCGCTCCACGTCGCGCTTCATCTTTGGCCAAAAGTAGTGAGTGGAGAGCATGTCATATGTCTTGTCACGGCCAAAGTGACCCATAAGGCCTCCACCATGGGACTCTTGAAGAAGCAAAAGTTGGAGAGACGATTTCGGAATGCAAAGCTTGTTTTGTTTGAAAAGAAAACCCTTATGCAAATAGAAATCATCAATCCCTTTGTCTATTGAACATTGTGCAAATATTGGTCCAAAGAAGGAATCGGACGCGTACAAAGATTTGATGTCCTCAAGACCCAAAACATTGACTTCGAGTCGTGTAAGAAGGCTTGTGGTTTTATGAGACAAGGCGTCCGCCACATTTTCTTTGCCCTTCTTGTATTTTACAATGTAAGGAAAAGACTCCATAAACTCAACCCACTTTATGCCTTTTACTCAAGTTGGCTTGGCCCTTAAGGTACTTCAACGACTCATGGTCGGAATGGATTATAAATTCTTTGGGCCAAAGATAGTGTTGCCACACTTGAAGAACACGAACCAAGGCAAAAGTTCTTTGTCATAAATGGGATAATTGAGGCGGCGCCATCAAGTTTCTCACTATGGTAAGCAATAGGACGCCCATTTTGCATAAGGACGCCACCAATGCCAATACCACTAGCGTCACATTCAATCTCAAAGGTTTTTGTGAACCAAGCAATGCAAGAAGTGGTGCTTCGGTGAGCCTCCTTTTGAGCTCATCAAAAGCCTTTTGTTGTGCTTTTCCCCAAACGAACGTGACATTCTTCTTGGTCAATTCGTTGAGGGGGCAAGCAATTGTGGAAAAATCTTTCACAAAGCGACGGAAAAGCCAGCCAACCCATGAAAACTACGAAGTTCACTAACATTTGTAGGGGTGGGCCACTCTCGTATGTCCTTGACTTTTGATACATCAACTTCAATGCCATTAGAAGACACAACAAAACCAAGGAAAATCAGCTTGTCTCTTGCAAAAGTGCACTTGGGAGGTTAGCATAAGGCTTTGCATGACGAAGGTTTTGTAAGATCTCCTTAACATGAGTAACATGCTCCTCTAGTGACTTGCTATAGACAAGAATGTCATCAAAGTAAACAACTACACTCTTTCCAATGAGAGATCGCAAAAATATGGTTCATGAGGCATGAAGGTAGATGGGGCATTGGATAAGCCAAAAGGCATAACCAACCATTCATAGAGACCAAGCTTGGTCTTGAAGGCGTTTTCCACTCATCACCTTCACCATGCGAATTTGATGGTAGCCACTACGAAGATCAATTTTGAAAATATGGCTCCACATAACTCATCAAGCATGTCATCAAGACGCGGTATAGGATGTCGATAACGCATGGTGATAGCATTGATTGACGGCGATCCATGCATAACCGCAACGTATCATCCGCTTTCGGGACTAGGATCACGGAACCGCGCTTGGGCTAGTGCTTACTTGGATCAAACCTTTGGAGATGAGTTGGTTGATTTGACGCCGATCTCCTTTGTCTCTTCCGGTTTGTGCGATACGCAGCAGTTTGGTAGCGGTCTTGGGTATGAGGTCGATCACGGTGCTCGATTCTACGAAGAGGAGGAAGGCCATGAGGAAGCTCTTCGGGAAATACATCTTGGAATTCCTGCAAAACAGCCATCAAAGAAGGAGGAACATTTGTCAAGTCATTAGTTCCTTGGGCTAGTCCCTTGCATACGAGGACGTAGTGCAAGATGGATGGGTTGTTCCGCACTTCTCTCATCTCACTTTTGGTGGCAAGAAGAACACTCTTAGTTTTTCCACTCGAGTTTGGCTTGTAGCTCTCACTCACTATGGTGTGGTTCTCGCTCACCACTCTTCTCCCAAGGTGTTTTTATGCGTAACGCCTCGCTAAAGCCTTTGCATTGTCCGCAATTATTTGGCTAGGAGTCATTGGTTGCAACACACAAGTTTTATCAAGCCATTTGAAAGTGTAAGTGTTTGAGTGACCATTATGCAAAGCACACTTGTCATATTGCCACGGCCTTCCGAGCAACATGTGACAAACCGTCATTGGAACCACGTCACATTCCACCGTGTCCTTGTAGTGCCCAATGGAGGCCGTCGAGACGGTGTGCTTGATCTTGACGGATCCTTGGTCACTTAGCCATTGGATATGGTAGGGGTGTCTATGTGGGTGAAGGGTGAGGTTGAGTTTCTCACACAATTCCGTGCTTGCGAGGTTGTGGCAACTTCCTCCATCGATGACAACTTTGATGGACTTCCCATTGATGCCGGCACGAGTTTGGAAGATGTTCGAGCGTTGGTCTTCACTTTCATTGGCTTGGGTAGTCAAGACCCTTGTGACCACAAGCGATGGACTTGCGTCATGCTCACACACAAGAAGTTCTTGGTCCTCTTCCAAGTGTTGCCTTGCCATGGCTTCCTTGACCCTTGCATCAAACTCTTCTTCACTCAAGTATTCTTCATCGCCGTTGTCATGGATGAACAAAACTTTCTTGTTTCCACATGCATTGGACTTGTGCCCTTTGCCTCCACACTTGTAGCATTCACCATTGAATGGTTGATCATCCCTTGTGTGTTTGCCACTTGGGAGCTGTTTTCCTTGGGGAATAGTTGGCTTGAAGGAAGCTTGGTTGTACTTGGGAGCTTCCACTTGGTGTTGTTGGAGTAGTGGTTGGCGCTTGCTTGTAGGTGAAGTACGTCTTTGGCTTGTTGTACTTGATGTCCTCTTGCACTTGGCGCTCGGCCTTGGATGCGATGTGCACAAGCTCAACCATGTTGTTGTACTTTTGGAACTCGGTGATGCGATTGATGGGATTGTTCAAGCCATTGAGGAAGCGTGCCATTGTTTGCTCATCTCGCTCTTCAATGTTGGCACGGATCATGTTGAGCTCCATTTGCTTGAAGTACTCTTCCACGGTCTTTGACCCTTGACTAAGCGTTTGAAGCTTGTTGAAGAGGTCACGCGTGTAGTGTGAAGGAACAAAGTGAGATCTCATATGAGCCTTCATATCTTGCCAAGTTGCGATTGGAGGCTCTTCTTTTGCTTCGCGAGCGAGTTGGACTTGTTCCCACCAGAGGTTGGCATACTCATCAAACTCGAGGGATGCCATGGCCATCATCTTCTCATTGCTATAGTTGTGCATGCGAAAGATCTTGTCGACCTTGAGTTCCCAAGAGAGATATTCTTCGGGTTTATTGGAACCGGTGAACTTTGGCATGGTGAATTTGAGCTTGCCGAAAGTTTCTTCTCCATTGCGGTTCTGGTTGCGTCGGTTGCCATGATTTTGGCGGTCATCATCATCATCCGAGCTCTCATGTCTTGCTTGGTGATTGTTGCGCTGTTTTGGTTGTTGAGGTGCCGCGTTTGGTGGTGGAATTTGTTGTTGACGACGAGCGTGGGGAGCTTGCTCGTTTTGTTGTCGCGGTTGAGGACGAGGAGGAGGTTGATGGTCCTCACGACGAGCTTGGGGAGCTTGCTCTTGTTCTTGTCGAGGAGCATTGTCGTGCGCCCTGTGGCGAGGAGGACGTCGAGCCACGTGCGCCATGGGCTGCTCTTCTTCTTCTTGGTGTAGAGGAGGCTCGTCATGACCATCATGTTGGCGACGAGGATGCTCATGTCGATGATGACGCCTTGGGGGATCTTCGAGTGCCTCACGTCGACGATGATCTTGTTCGTCCTCTTCGGAAGCTTCACTTGTTGTTGAAGGAGCATGTCGATGCCGATGGCTGTGGTGGTTCATGCGAGGTTGCTCTTGTTGAATCACC
Source organism: Avena longiglumis (assembly GCA_030063025.1). Taxonomy (NCBI): domain Eukaryota; kingdom Viridiplantae; phylum Streptophyta; class Magnoliopsida; order Poales; family Poaceae; genus Avena; species Avena longiglumis. The sequence continues at coordinate 283,503,121 of CP125975.1, forward strand.
AGTGCCCTTGGTTGTGGTCGGTTCGCTTCGTGCCTTGGAGGTCTTGCGGAGAGGTCACCATCATAGCTTGACGTTGCGGCGTGACGCGGAGATGGTACCGCTTGTGAAGAGCTCATGGATTGAAGAACGGGTCCGTCCCGGTGCCTTGAAGCGTGACGGCGAGGTGCACTTGATTCACTTGATGAGTGCCGAGATGAGCTTGATTCGGCGAAGCGTCCTTGCGAGTCCATCGATGATGTGTTGGAGCTTCTCATCCGTTGAGGCGAGTGCACGCCAAGAGCTTCATTTTGATGCCCGAGGTTATGTTGCATGGCATGCATTTGTACGGACTTCTTGAAGCGGTTGTCGATGTTCTTGAATTCCACACGGCCTCGCTAAATTGTTCATCTTGGCGCCGAGAGCTTCACAACGATAGTTGAATTCTCCTGATCTTCCAATGGTCCCATCTTGTCATGAATTGGTTATCATCCTCCGGAGGTGGTGGTGGATGGGATGGCTCTCCATGCCTGTCCATGATGCAAAGCCAACAATGGTTGTATATGGAGAGAAAGGGTGTGGAGAGTTAGCCTTTTACCTCACCTTGGAGATTATATCAAACCAATTGCCACACAAATGAGCGAAAAGCGTGCAAAGTGAAATGGCAAGAAACTCTCAAAGGCTTTTGGTGGAAGGTTAGGGTTGTGGAAAACCAAACGAAACGATCCAAGCAAAAGGTTATTGTCCTACGTGGTAAAGAACCAAAGATCAAAAGCAAAAAGGATACGATCTACAAAAACACGGAAAACACACACGTGGAGAAAAACGGGGTCAGCACGACTATGAAAATGAGCACAAAATGTCCTAACGAAGACTACGCTCGGTTGTCGTGCCAACACAAGGAGAGACCACAACTCGTTTGCCAAAAGAGGATAAGCAATTGATTTGTGCACTTGCCTCGGTGCGCTCTTTCTTCTCTCTTTCTTGGCTTACAAGCTTGGTATTCTCTTTGTATTGGGAGACTATATATCTTTCTATTATATATTTTTCTTTTCCTTTTTTTTTGATTCTTTTTCTTTTCTTTTTCTCCCTTGCTATGCTACTATGTTAGCTTTTGTATTTGGCCTCACACTCTCACTTTTCCGAAGGCAAGTGCACAATGCTTAGACAAACACAAAATGAGTTGCTCTCATAGGATAGATACACAAAGGAAGATATGGAATGTCAAGGTGGTGCAAGTTATACCTTTGGTATTGTTGACGACTTGCAACCGCTGGTGAGGATGATGTTCGAGTGTCGCGGTCGTTGAGCGCAGTATGACGTTGATGCGAAGCTGTGAAAATGGCGACAAACACGCAAACACGAACAAGCGAGGTGGAAAAGGTCGTGAATCAATCGAGGCATCAAAGGCGGAGGTATGCAGGCGGTAGCGGTAGTACTGCCCAGTAGTAGTACCGGTGAGCGGAAGTACTGGTGTACTACGGTAGTACCGGTCACTAGCGGTAGTACTGCACTTACCGGCAAGCATCTGGGCATGTGCCTAGAACGAGGTGAACTTGCCAAAAACCTCAAATTCGTTGAAAAACTGACCGAAAGGCTGAGCTAGAGACAAGGGGGGTATAGATCGACTCCCAAAGCAACAGATCTATGGACCAAAACGACGAAAAACTCACCAAATCCAGAGATCGATCCGAAGGCAAATTGGGGCTCTTTTTGGTAGGATTTTCGTTTTTAAGGCGGATAAAAGAAAAAATTGGAGGAAATTCGTGATCAACCGTGCTCTTGATACCAATATGTTATGGGGTAACCCTGGGGTTGGCCCGATCTTTCACGAATTCCACGAGAAACGAGGGGAAAAGGGGTGGTCGGGTATGAAATCGGGAAAGGCGATGAAAACCACGAACACACGCACACCAAAACACGATACACGCCTATTTCACGGGTGGCAACCGTCCAACATAATCCCTAGGATCGGTGTTGGGCGGCTCGCCTCCACGCCAACAACGGGGGACGAGGTGCTTGGTGAGATCTTGACGACTTGGGGGCGAGACACCGAGAACCCAAGGCCTTGTACAACTTGAACGCACTTAAGCAAGATCCAAGAGGTGGGTGGATAATCCGGTGCTCCTTGGTAGGAGCATGAGACCAATAGATATAAGTCCTCAAAGGGTTTCCTTAATATCTATTATTATCCAAGTCTAAGCGTTTACAATAGAGGGTGGGGGCTATATATAGTCCAACCACAAAACAGGGGTAGTTTCGGAATGAAGAGATAAATGATAGGTTGGGTTACAAGGCACTGGGCCGAACTTAGGCGATCAGGGTCAGGCAGGACCGGTAGTACCGGTGGTAATCAGAGTACCGCCTCCGAGCAGTAGTACCGCTTGAGGGCCTGGAGCTTCCGCCGAGGCGTCGATGCGGTAGGAGGGGGTAGAGTACTGCCACCGTAGTAATCTGCAGGACCGTAGTACCGCTTGCTCGGGCGTGAGTAGCGCTTCTGTGGCGAGCGGGAGGAGGCGGTAGTACCGCTTGAGGTAGTACCGGCCGTCCCAACCGTAGTACCGCTTATGGCGGCAATGGTGGCTTCTTCTGCACTGATGATGCACAGAGTTTGCGTGTGAAGTAGCAAGCCATCCAAAGGGGTGTCGAAGTCACACAAGGAGAGGAGCGAGTTCACCTTAGTTTGAAGGAGTTTGGCTCGGGCGCGAGTCATGGGTCCACTTGGGTAGCTCGTGGGAGTAGATGTAGTAGCGGTCGGAGGACAGGCTGCATCAGATCTCGTGGTCAAATCGATGGGAAAGCGAGGGGAAAGGGAGAAGGTAGCGGAAGCGAACACACACCTCGCGAAGAACACGATGAACACACGCAAAACTCACACGATACAAGGCCGATTGCTCCCGAACGGTGGCCACCGGTCCGCTAGAATCCTCGCAAGGAAAGATCGGTCAACGTGCTCCCTCAAATCCACATCGAAGAGGGAAGAACACCTTGGGGAGGGTCTTGACAACTTGAAACGTGACACCGAACTCCAAGGCCTTGTTCAACGATGGATGCGTGATGCAAAGTCCAATCGAGGTTGGTGACGATAGTCGGTCCCCTTGGTAAAGGGGATGAGGCAAAACTAGAGATTCCACACAAGGGGGTTGTCTTTAGTCTATCATCTATGCCTAAGGGATACATGAGGGGTGGGGGCTCTATTTATAGGCCAGCCACTAAACAAGGGTAGTTTGGGGATAAACTAGGCGAATAGGTAAGTAAAGGGGAATACATGGGCTGTGGCCCAACTGGTGCGCGCAGGCAGACATGACCGGTAGTACCGGACTTAGGACCGGTAGTACCGCTCTATCACCGGTAGTACCGCTTGCGGTCTTGGAGCATCCGTTGGAGCCGTCGAAGAGCGAAGCGTAGAAGGGCGTAGTGCAACCGATCGGTAGTACCGGTTCCGACAACCGGTAGTACCACTTGGACCTGGCAGCTATCGACCTGTCTTCTTCCGTCTCCTCTTCCAAGCCTCCGTCTTGTCGGGCTTGATGTTCCAGGCTTCCTCCCTTGCCTCCGTACTGTTGGGGGGTAACCCTGGGGTTGGCCCGATCTTTCACGAATTCCACGAGCAACGAGGGGGAGAGAGGTGGTCGGGTATGAAATCGGGGGAAGACGATGAAATCCACGAACACACACACCAAGACACGATACACGCCTACTCCTCACGCCGGTGGCAACCGGTCCAACATAATCCCTAGGATCGATGTTGGGCGAAGCTCACTCTCCACGCCAACAACGGGGGATGAGGTGCTTGGTGAGACCTTGACGACTTGGGGCGTGAAACCGAGAACCCAAGGCCTTGTACAACTTGAACACTAGGCAAGATCCAAGAGGGGGTGGATAATCCGGTGCTCCTTGGTAGGAGCATGAGACCAATAGATATAAGTCCTCAAAGGGTTTCCTTAATATCTATTATTATCCAAGTCTAAGGACTTACAATGGAGGGGGGCTATATATAGTCCACCACAAACAGGTAGTTTCGAACGAATGTAAATTATAGGTAGGTTTACAAGGCATGTGGCGCACTTTAGGTATTCTGAGTCGGGCCGGTAGTACCGGCCCTCAAGAACCGGTGGTGCAGAGTAGTACCGCTCCTGGAGCGGTAGTACCACTTGAGGGCCTGGAGCTGTCGTCGAAGGCGCCTGTGGCGAGCGGTAGGAGGGGGCGGTCGTGCCGCTGTGATGGGGCAAAGGTGTCCGATCTTTCGATGAGATGGCGATAATCGATTTGGTGGAGTTCGGGCTGGACGATCCGACTACACGTGCGAGCACGAGCGCCAATGCAATCGCTAGGCCAATCTCCTGGAGGTTACCGATCCTGCGTGAACACGATCAGCCTGACCAGCGAGGGTCTTAATTCCTACCTGAAATCGAGAACAAGTAAGAACCAATATTGCAATCAAGATATTGCGGATTAAGAGGAAAGCTTTATTGAAAGAGGTGGGATCCGAATAGGTGCGGTACAAGAGGCCTCATGACGCCGAGCCTTGGCGAAGTTGCGACTATGGCTAACTTAATGTCTAAACAAAATCCGAGTCTAAAGGTTCGGCTATGGGCGTATTTAGGGCGAAAGGTGGGGTTTCGCCAGCCATGGAAGTGGTGGCGAATCCAACCCTAAAAGTCCTTTTCCCTCAAATACGGACTCTAAAAGTGGCTAATTAAAATCCTGCGAAAATTACATGGGCTGGCCCAAAATAAAGGTGTCGCAAAGACCATATTATGCTATGGACGAATTCGTAAAGTATTGATCTTGAATATTTCGTCCAAGCCTTCTTTCTTCATTATGGTGGCCTCAAAGTTCTGAAATCTTCATCCGTGGCCTTCTCTTGGATCATCACATGCTTGTCGCCATCACCATGCATGGCCATGCTCCAATGCTTGTCCCTCTCATCCATGCTTGGTCCATCATTCCTAAGAGTAAGAAACATTTCGATTTAGCAAAGATCATATTCTCATGTATGTAAGGAATAGTTCCAAGAAACGAAAGTAGTTCAGTTGTTTGGCACGAGATCTTGTGATGGGTCCTTGTATGTGTGTTCTTTGAGGTACAACGGTTGTATCAATAGTAGGGATGTCCACATCATGCTCCCCTTCTTGAATTGAAGTCGCCCTCGACGCAATCTCATCTTCCTCACCAAAGTAAGGCTTCAAATGTAATGTTAAATGTAGAACTAACTGTACAAAGTCTGCAGCAACTCAAGTTTATATGCATTATCATTGATTCTCTCTAACACCTTAAAGGGACCAAAGAAAGACGTGGCATTAACTTAGACTTGCATGAAATCAGAAAACGATCTTTACGCAAATGTAACCAAACAAGATCGCCAACATCAAACACAACATGCTTTCTCCCTTTATCCCCAAAGAAGTTTATACTTAGCATTCATGTGTTCAATGTTATCTTTAGTAGTCTTATGCAAGTTTAATATCATTTCAGCGTTGTGTAGCATCCAAATTATGTTGCAATCAAGAAGGTAAAGGCAATAAATCAATAGGTGCACGAGGAACAAAACCATACACAATCTCAAATGGGCACATCTTTGTGGGAGAATGCAATGAACGATTATAAGCAAATTCTATATGAGGTAAACACTCTTCCCACAATTTTAAGTTCTTCTTTAAAACAGCCCGTAACATAGTAGACAAAGTTCTATTTACTACTTGGTTTGACCATCGGTTTGGGGATGACATGTAGTACTAAACAGCAATTTAGTCCCCAACTTAGCCCATAAACATCTCCAAAAGTGGCTAAGAAATTTAGTATCACGATCGAGACAATAGTATTTGGCACACCATGCAAACGAACAATTTCACGAAAGAACAAATCAATATGCGCAGCATCATCCGTTTTATGACAAGGAATAAAGTGTGCCATCTTAGAAAACCGATCCACAACAACAAAAATACTATCCCTCCCCTTCTGTGTTCTTGGCAATCCCAAAACAAAGTCCATAGAAATATCCTCCCAAGGAACACTAGGAACAGGAAGAGGCATATACAAACCATGTGGATTAAGGCGAGACTTAGCTTTTTGACAAGTATTGCAGCGTGCCACAAATCTCTCAACATCTCGACGCATACGTGGCCAAAAGAAGTGTGTAGCAAGAACATCCTCCGTCTTCTTGACACCAAAGTGTCCCATCAATCCTCCTCCATGCGCCTCCTGTAACAACAAAAGACGAACAGAGCTATCTGGAATGCATAGTTTGTTAGCACGGAACACAAATCCATCATTGAAGACGAACTTGTTCCAAGTTCTACCATCTCTACAATTCTGCAACACATCTTTAAATTCAGCATCATGCACATATTGTTCCTTAATAGTTTCCAATCCAAATATTTTGAAGTCAAGTTGAGATAACAAAGCATAACGGCGTGACAAAGCATCAACAATAATATTATCTTTACCCTTTTGTGTTTGATAACATAAGGGAAAGACTCAATAAATTCAACCCACTTTGCATGACGACGATTCAACTTAGCTTGACTTTAATATGCTTCAAAGATTCATGATCGTAATGAATAACAAATTCCTTAGGCCATAGATAATGTTGCCAAGTTTCTAATGTCCAACCAACGCATATAATTCTTTATCATAAGTAGAATAGTTCAGACTAGCCCCACTCAATTTCTCACTAAAATATGCAATGTTTTTCCTCTTGTAATAACACCCTCCCAAACCAATTCCACTAGCATCACATTCAAGCTCAAAAGTCTTAGTAAAATCGTGAAGTTGTAGTAAGGAGCATGTGTTAGCTTATCTTTCAATATGATGAAGGCTTGTTGTGCATCGCCCCAAACAAAGGGCACATCCTTCTTGGTAAGCTCATTCAATGCAAGCAATTGATCCAAAGTCTTTGACAAAACGCCTATAAAACCAGCGAGGCCAAGAAAACTCCTCACTTGTGTGACCGTCTTGGGCTGCCAATTCTCAATAGCTTCAATCTTGGCCGGATCCACTTCAATACCTCGTGATGTAACAACATAGCCAAGAAACGAACTCGATTGGTGCAAAAGGTGCACTTCTCAAGGTTACCAAACAAACGTGCATCACGTAAAGCATTGAAAACAAAGACGTAAATGGTCCAAATGTTCCTCTAAAGATTTGCTATAAATCGTAATATCATCAAAGTAGACTACCACAAACGTCCAATGAAAGCACGAAACTTCGCTCATTAATCTCATGAAAGTGCTAGGTGCATTAGTTAAACCAAACGGCATTACTAACCACTCATATAAACCGAACTTAGTTTTAAATGCTGTTTTCCATTCATCTCCTAATTTCATACGAACTGGTGGTAACCACTACGCAAATCAACTTTAGAAAACATGGTAGAGCCACTAATTCATCAAGCATGTCATCTAAACGTGGAATAGGATGACGATATCGAATAGTAATATTATTGATAGCTCTACAATCGTAAACACATGCGCGAAGAACCATCTTTCTTAGGCACCAAAATAATAGGAACAAGACAAGGGCTAAGGGACTCACGAATATGATCTCTGTCGAGTAGTTCCTGAATTTGGCGTATCTCCTTTGTCTCCTCCGGATTGGTTCTATATGGCGCGGTTGGGCAACGTGGCACCAGGAATTAGATCAATTTGATGCTCAATTCCTCTAATAGGAGGTAGTCTGTGGCAACTCAATGGGAAATACGCCTCATATTCCCGCAAAAGGTTAGCAATAGCGGGTGGCAAAGAAGGAGGCATATCCTCAAATGAAAACAAAACCTCTTTGCATACAATTGCATAACATTGAGTATTGTTTACATCTAGTTCAGCAATATCAATTTTATTTGCAAGCATACATGGACTCTTCAAACGAATTTCAAGAGCATGTGTAGAATCAGATTTAGTGTTCTTTGGTGGTATAAAATCTGCAGAACAACTGATTCTCACTTTTATTTTTCTCCTCGCTTTAGCTCTACTAGCTCTAGCAAGATCATCTTTTAAAATCTGTCGGAGTCATAGGTTTTAGACCAATTTTCTTTCCATCATGCATAAGAGAATAGTGGTTAGTTTTGCCATTATGAAGATTCTCTATCAAATTGCCATGGTCTACCAAGTAACAAAGAACAAGCTTGCATAGGTACAACATCACAATCAACAAAATCGAATATGTACCAATAGTAAAATGCACGCTGCATCGCTCTTGTTACCTTGATCTTGAGAACTCTCAAACCATTGGATGTAGTATGAATGTGGGCGTTGTCTTGTTGGAAGCGCAAGCTTCTCTACCATGTCAACACCGCCGATTATTACAACTCCTCCATCAATGATGATTCAGATAGCTCTTTCCTTGACAACACCACGTGTTTGGAACAGGTTGTGGCGTTGATCTTGCTCAGATTTGCTCAATTGCACACTCAACACACGTTGTGTAATTAAACTCTTGTATTGATCGCCAGCCTCCCATTACCTCCGGCTCGTCATCATCGAATTGTCTCCATCTCGAGCGTAAATAAGGGCTAGTGTATCTTCATCGAAGTCACTCATGAATCGTATTCACCATCTTCTCGCACCATCATCACACGTTGTGTTGTGCATCGCTCTCAATATGACCAAAACCCCAAAGACTTGCGGCATTGTATATCCTTAGTCTTACCCGTGGAAGCCATAGAAGATGCACTACGAAAGGAGCATTGGATGATGGTGGAGGAGCAAATGGAAATCTTGTGGTGGCCTTGGATGTGGTAGTAGCGGAGGCGAATCACGAGGAGGCCTGATTGTCGGATGTCCAAGTGGATGTGCGACTGCAAAAATTATTAGTCCTCCTCCATGGTGTTTGGCGATCCTGCACTTCACGCTCAGCTTTGCAAGCAAGATGAAACAAACGAGTGATAGAATTATATTCCTTATAATCTAATATGTGCTGAATGTCCTTGTTTAATCCACCAAAGAAACGCAAGCATTTGTTCATTAGATTCTACAAGACCACACCTAACCATCCCCGCTTGCAATTCCCGATAATACTCTTCTGTAATTTTTCCTTGCTCTAAGCGTGTCGATTCTTTAGTAAATCACGTTGATAAGTGGGAGGTACAAAACGAACACGCATAGCAGTTTTAAAGCAGTCCAAGTACTAGGAATAGTAGTAGGATTTAAACGACAATACTCGCACCACCAAAGGGAAGCAAATTTAGTAAATTCACATGTAGCAAAGACTAACACGCATATTCTCGTGATATTTTAAGCATGCAAACGTTGTTCTACTTCCATCTCCCATGTAAGATATGCATCGATTATATTTACCCTCAAAAGATGGAATATTTAATTTAAGCTTTGCAACATGATCATCATCAAGACGCATCGGCATGGGCGTTGCGGTAGTAATGTCGGGACGACCAGCAGTACCGTGGAGGTTGTTCAACCTCCTCGTCAAACAGATCGCCGTCGTCGGGGTCGTAGTAGTACCCGCCGTCGTCCCCCAATGTCGCAGCAGCCACGGCGAAGTCCGAGGAACGTCCCGCGCAGCAGAGCCGCCGGGCGGCGGCTGCATCAGCAGATCCGAGCCGTGATCGAATGCGTCGTGCACCATGTGTGGTGCGGGCAATCGGTTCAAGCCTTGAACCGAACGCCAAGCTTGGCGTTGAAGGATTTCTCGAGTCCATCGATCTTGTCCACGGCGTTGGTGAGCTTGGTGTCAAACTCCCTAGGCGTGTCCACGCCTTCGCTGACCGACTGTGAGCGGAGAAGTGGGCATGTAGTTCTTCGCTCATGGTGGCGGTTCCGCGAAGTATCGCTGTCATGGTTAGTCCTTAAAAGCATGTATATACTACAGAATATGGTGGAAGTCACGTAGAATCCGTCAAGCAATATACGAAGCTCTTACAAGTTCTTACCAAACAGCAGGAAAAGGCGATGTGCAACCACGAGGATCAAGGTCCAGATTGAACCAAGCGATTACTGTGAGTCGAAACACCGCACGTGGAGAGTATCCGTGAGCTGGGAAGGCTTAGCAAAGGGGTCGCAATTATCAAAACAAAGAATGCAAAAGTTGAAAGAATGCTCAACGACGATGCGGTCTGGTCCTAGGCTAGACCGCATTAGAGACGCGAGCCTAGATCACCAACGATGTCACGACGACACAACAAGCATCGTATGATGATATAGCACCAAAAGCGATCCGAGATGCGTAAAATCACTATGATGGCGAGTGTCTAGAATCGATCTACGGGTCTAAAAGAGGTTAGCCCCAAAAATTTTTTCAAATTTTTATTTTGCTCGGAAAGCGCCAGCAGCGCCAAAAAAATATCCCTAAAACGGCCGAGGGAGAAAAGTGACCCCCGGGGGCGAAAAATAGTATAGCCAGAAAATTTTTTTGGGGGGGGTTCCAGAAATTTTTTTTTTTTTTTTTTTTTGCTCTTCCGACTTACGACCGACTCTTAGCTCGACACGGACTTTAGCTGAACACGGAAACAAAGAAGAAGGAAAGTCAAAAGAAATAACGAGGAAACAAGAATCATTCTGACTCGCACCACTACAGTAAAAACCGATCGGATCAGGTCGCGGTAGGAAGGCGGTATGAGTATTAGGGTTTTATGGTGGCGGGGTATATGGCGTGGAATATGGTGGCAGGGTGGTATATGGCGGTGATCGCGAGTGTGGTGGTGACTAGTATGATCGAACTCGAAACTCTAAGGGACGAGACACTAAGACCAAAGAACTCGACGCGACGATGTAGACACAAATTCAACAATGCAAAACTGAAAAGATAATGCGAGGCGAGATTGGTTATGGGATGGATCTAAACTCTAATCGTTTTTTGGCTTTTTCGTGGGTGATAGGTAAAACAGATCTAATCTACGAAAACAAGAAAATCTCACCGAGCAACCCGAAATGATACCACTTGATGGGGCAAAGGTGTCCGATCTTTCGATGAGATGGCGATAATCGATTTGGTGGAGTTCGGCCGACGATCCGACTACACGCGAAGCACGAGCGCCAATGCAATCGCTAGGCCAATCTCCGGAGGTTACCGATCCTGCGTGAACACGATCACCGACCACGAGGGTCTTAATTCCTACCAAATCGAGAACAAGTAAGAACCAATATTGCAATCAAGATATTGCGGATTAAGAGGAAAGCTTTATTGAAAGAGGTGGGATCCCGAATAGGTGCAAGTACAAGAGGCCTCTGCGACGCCGAGCCTTGGCGGTTGCGACTATGGCTAACTTAATGTCTAAACAAAATCCGAGTCTAAAGGTTCGGCTATGGGCGATTTAAGGGCGAAAGGTGGGGTTTCGCCAGCCATGGAAGTGGTGGCGAATCCAACCCTAAAAGTCCTTTTCCCTCAAATACGGACTCTAAAAAGTGGCTAATTAAAATCCTCATGAAAATTACATGGGCCTGGCCCAAAATAAAGGTGTCGACACCATATTATGCTATGGACGAATTCGTAAAGTATTGATCTTGAATATTTCGTCCAAGCCTTCTTTCTTCATTATGGTGGCCTCAAAGTTCAAATCTTCATCCGTGGCCTTCTCTTGGATCATCACATGCTTGTCGCCATCACCATGCATGGCCATGCTCCAATGCTTGTCCCTCTCATCCATGCTTGGTCCATCATTCCTAAGAGTAAGAAACATTTACGATTTAGGCAAAGATCATATTCTCATGTATGTAAGGAATAGTTCCAAGAAACGAAAGTACCTGATAGTTCAGTTGTTTGGCACGAGATCTTGTGATGGGTCCTTGTATGTGTGTTGCTGTAGGTACAACGGTTGTATCAATAGTAGGGATGTCCACATCACGCTGTCCGGTAGTACTGGTCGTTGGACCGGTAGTACCGATCGTATTGCTCTGCGTCTGGCTTGAGCTGCTAGTGCCTGTGGCGGTAGGAGAGGGCGGTAGTACCGCTGGCGGTAGTAATGGCAGCCGCTGCAGCGATCGGTTGCTTCTCCTCCGTTCCTTGGGTCCTTCTCTTGCACGATGATGCACGGCGCAGTGAAGTAAGCCATCCAAGGGTGTGTCGAAGTCACACAAGGAGAGGCGAGTTCACCTTATCTTGAAGGAGTTTGGCTCGCGCGGGTCATGGGTCCACTTGAGGTCGTGGGAGTAGATGTAGTAGCGGTCGTGGGACATCAGCGACTCCCCAGAGGGGAGAGTAGTCTCGACTCTTCAACCGTCCCAACTTCCTCTTCGCCATGGTAGGGTGAGAGGTCCTTGACATTGAATGTCGAGCTCACAAGATACTTGATGTTGGTATATCGATGACAGGCGTTGTTGTTGATCTTCTTTAGCACTTTGAATGGTCCATCGCCTCTTGGCTTTAGCTTGAGTCGCGTTCCTTGGGGAAGCGTCGTTACTCAAGTGTATCCACAAAAGTCGCCTCATCAAAGATCATCTCTTTCTTGGTCTTGTTGAGCCTTGATGTAGCGAAGGACTTGTTACTCGATAGTAGCTCGTGTGTCTTCATGGAGTTTCATCATTGCTTGGGCACGCTTGACAGCCCATATTGGCACGTTCATGAAGTGGAAGTGGAAGGATATCGGCGGGTTAGGGCTCGAAAGCCATAAGCGATCATGAACGGGCTCCTCATGGTGGTGGAGTGCTTGCGGTTGTGTAGCGAACTTCGTGTGGTATGCATTCCCTCCGTCTTTAAGGTTCTTCTTTATCAACACCCGGAGAAGTGTGCCAAGACTTGATTGTACCTCGGTTTGTCCATCGGTTTGAGGATACGAGGCGACGAAGAGCTTGATGCGAGCTTGGCCATGAGGGTCTTCCAGAAGTAGCTCATGAACTCCATCAACTACTTCTCTGCGCTAAGGACTTGATGAGGCTCAAGAGGGGGCGATAATCCTGTGGAGGATAATCCGGGCGGATTATCCGCCCCTACTTAGGGCGGAAAGTCCGGCCTGGAAGTTACCAACAGATCTGGACGGATCTGACTGAGCCTCCAAGGGATCTACAATGCCGCAAGTGCTGGGTTTTTGGTCATATTGAGAGACAGTGCACAACACAATCAGATCCGTCCAGATCTGTTCGATACAGTCAGATCCGTCCAGATCTGTTGGTAACTTCCAGGCCGGACTTTCCGCCCTAAGTAGGGGCGGATAATCCGCCCCCCCCCCCGGATTATCCTCCCCTGGGGCGGATTATCCGCCCCCTATACTGAGCCTCGCGCCTGAAGTCCTTAGCAGAATTCTGTAGAAGTAGTTGATGGAGTTCATGAGCTACTTCTGGAAGACCCTCATGGCCAAGCTCGGCATCAAGCTCCTCTTCTCGTCCGCCTCGTATCCTCAAACCGATGGACAAACCGAGGTAGTCAATCGAAGTCTTGGCACACTTCTCCGGGTGTTGATAAAGAAGAACCTTAAAGACTGGGAGGAATGCATACCACACGCCGAGTTCGCCTACAACCGCGCCAAGCACTCCACCACCATGAGGAGCCCGTTCATGATCGCTCATGGATTCGAGCCTCACCGCTACCGATATCCTTCCACTTCCACTTCATGAACGTGCCAATATGGACGTTGTCAAGCGCCGCTCCCAAGCAATGATGAAACTCCATGAAGACACACGAGCTACTATCGAGCAACAAGTCCTTCGCCAAGCATCAAGGCTAAACAAGACCAAGAAAGAGATGATCTTTGATGAGGCGACCTTGTATGGATACACTTGAGTAAAGACCGCTTCCCCAAGGAACGCGACTCCAAGCTAAATCCACGAGGCGACGGACCATTCAAGGTGCTAAAAGGATAAACAACAACGCCTATGTGATCGATATACCAACATCAAGTATCTTGTGAGCTCGACATTCAATGTCAAGGACCTCTCACCCTACCATGGCGAAGAGGAAGTTAGGATGGTTGAAGAGTCGAGACGACTCTTTCCAAGGGGGAGCCGATGCAGCCCTCCGACCGCTACTACATCTACTCCCACGAGCTACCCAATGGACCCATGACTCGTGCGAGCCAAGCTCCTTCAAACTAAGGTGAACTCGCCTCTCCTTGTGTGACTGACACCCCTTGGATGGCTTGCTACTTCACGCAAACTCGTGCATCATGTGCACGAAGAAACCACTGGCCGCCAGACGCAAGCGGTACTACCGGTTGAGACGACCTGCATCACCGCTTCCAAGCTGGCCCTCCCACCTACGCCACAAGAAGCACTACTCACGCCCTGCAGCAAGCGGTACTACCGGTACTACCGCCTCTACCGCCATTGACGCCTCGACGGAAGCTCTAGGCCTCAAGAGGTACTACTGCTCGAGCGGTACACGGTTACCACCCAGTACCGGTGCTTGACCGTGTTCTCGACCCTGATCACCTAAGTTCGGCCCTGTGCCTTGTAACCCCACCTATCATTTATCTCTCCATTCCGAAACTACCCCTGTTTTGTGGCTGGACTATATATAGCCCCCACCTCTATTGTAACCGGGCAGACTTGGATAATAATAGATATTAAGGAAACCCTTTGAGGACTTATATCTATTGGTCTCATGCTCCTACCAAGGAGCACCGGATTATCCACCCACCTCTTGGATCTTGCTTAAGTGCGTTCAAGTTGTACAAGGCCTTGGGTTCTCGGTGTCTCGCCCCAAGCCGTCAAGATCTCACCAAGCACCTCATCCCGTTGTTGGCGTGGAGAGCGAGCCGCCCAACACCGATCCTAGGGATTATGTTGGACGGTTGCCACCGGCGTGAGGAGTAGGCGTGTATCGTGTTTGTGTGTGTGTGTTCGTGGTTTCCATCGTCTTCACCGATTCCTTCCCCGACCACCCTGCTCCCTCGTTTCTCGTGGAATTGTGAAAGATCGGGCCAACCCTGTGGTTACCCCATAACAAGTCCTCACCGAATCTACGATTCGACCGATCACCGGGGCTCGACAAGGTTATACCCTACTGCACGTAACTTCAAAGATACCTAGTCCAGCCCAAGGAAGGCCCACGGCAAACATATACCGCCCATGAAGATTTTCGGGTGGCCAAGGCCCATGACGTCTTCGGATCATTGGAGAACAAGACTAGAGGAGATAGGAAACTCAAAGGGGTAAAACCCTAAAAACTTGTAACCGACTAGGACTATGCCCGGGACCTGCCTAAGTCTATATAAAGGCCAGGAGGGTACGTCCTAGGGCAACTCAACCCGCCTCGACTCATACTTTCAAGACACGCATCCACGCCAGATCGAATCACAGACCCAGAACCTTCTTGCCGCCAGAATCAAAGAGCGCAAGCGTGAGTAGGGTTTTCTCCGGGCTCGAACTGGTAAATCTGTGTCCCCGGTTGCTTGTCCATTGCTAACTGCCACGATCTCCAAAGATCCCCATCTTCTGCACCCCAAGTCCATAACAATGGGCATTTTAGATTAAACCTCGCCGGTTGGTAGCTTCAACTCTTGGGTAAGTTCCTTCTCTTTTATCAAGTCTTTTGGAGGTTGAACATTCGCACTTGACTCTTGCACTAAGTTCTTTGATAGTCCTCCAAGTCGCTTCTCTTGCGACTCAAAGAATGTGGTGTGCACCAACGTGTTGGTGTACATGCAGAATCCTTTTCTTTGTGGTTGTCTTCCTTGTTTTTACAAGTGAAGTTGCACCCACCAAGATTAACTCCTTCATCCATCACCGGAAAGCCTTTGTACACACCGCACCATGTATTTCCATTGCCACCATGAGGTCCTTGAGAATTTTGGGAAACTTCCTCACACTCCAAGGTCATGGTCATGAGTGGTCCTTTCTTTACGGCTTCGTTGATGGAGTTCATCTACAAATAGAGATGAGAAAGAGAAGATTAGAAAATTTTACGAGAAGAATAGACAAGTGTAGAAGTAGTTGATGGAGTTCATCTGTTTTAAATTCTGTTTTAAACTCTAACCCTAGCCACGCGTCTTAATTCTATTGGTTGATACCGTTTCGCTCAGGATCACCCTCCCGCGCCGTCGGATCTACTTAAAACACGCTCGATCTTCCCATAACGATTCGTTATGATCTAATCCTATACCGGATCCAGACCGACGGGTGGATCAAACGACCAAAACGGCAGGGCGGCTGATCTATCGGCGGGCGAAGCTCAGATATGCGGCGCGGCCATTCTGGTCGTCCGGAGAGGCAGGAGGATGCTTACCAGTTTGCGGCCGAGGAGAAGCTCAACCTAGCGGTGGCTTGAGGGCGCGACGGGCACGCCGCCGGGCTCGCTTGAGTTGCGGCGCCTGCCGCTTGCCGAGGTCGCTATCGAGGCTCCATGTCGCCCCAGCACAAGGCGTAGGGTTCAAGATGCGCAAGTGACTAGCGAACAAGTTGGTAACAAAGGGAAGGCAAGGCGCCACCGACCGCTATTGCTCGTCGAGTCGAGCGGCTACCGGTGGTTGCAAAGCGTGAACTAAACGAGGACTGGTCACGAAAGCAAACCAGAGGCGTTAGCAGATGCACAAGATCATGCTGCGTGGTTTGAACGAGAGGCAACGGCGGTCCGTCTCACCGTGATTCGTCACCGAGCACGTCGACCGGCGCGGCGCAAGTGCGATGGGCAGCCCGGTATGTGGAGGCGTTGAGGAGGGAAATGACCGCGATGCGCAGGGGTTATGTAGGCGAGGGAGCGCGATTAAGCGAATCAAGGGCAAATAAGCGAGGACTCAATCGCGCGTTGATGGGCGGAAAAGCGGCCGGCGGGTCGGCGCGATTTGGGGAAGACGAGGGTGACGTGGATGGGCCGCTTGCCCGCCACAAAATAAGGTATGGGAAGTGGGGTGTCGGTGGCATGAGTGCGTGGCCATGCGAGAGAGAGAGAGAGAGGGAGGCCGGGTGGGCTAACTGGGCCGGTTGTGCTGTTGGGCTAGTTTAGGAGCGCCTGGCCTTTTTCTTTTCTTTATTCCTTTTATTTTTCTGTTTTTGATTTTCAGAAATGGTTTTCAAATTTTTCTGGGGTTTTTGCAGTGTGCAACAGTCTCAAATCTAAGCATAAAACCATGTGGTTACTTTGTAAAGAGCTTGGTCATTTTTGGAAAAACAAAATAACAGGGACTTTGCACATGATTGGCAAAATTTTGAAAAATGGTTTTGAAACCATTTCCATTTTGTACAGCTTGGTTCAATTTCCACACTCAATCCATTCAGCAAGGGAGACAAACAATCTAGGTTTAAAACATTCAAACTCTCAAATGGGGATGGCCATTTGATTTAAGTTTGCTCACATGAAATGATAGCACTATGTGCTTCTGTTTTTCTGAAATGAGTTTGAAATTGATCTCAATTCTATATGCATGCATGAATGATATGCAATCTTTGAAATCATGATTTTAGGGATGTTACAGCTTGTTTCAATCTCTGGACCCACTGATCCTCGCGGTTGCACATCGCCTTTTCCTGCTGTTTGGTAAGAACTTGTAAGAGCTTCGTATATTGCTTGCCGGATTACGCGTGCCTTCCACCATATTTCCGTAGTATATACCTGTGCTTTTTAAGGACTAACCATGACAGATACTTCGCGGAACCCTGCCACAATGACGAACGAAGAACTACATGCCCACTTCTCCGCTCTCTTGGTCAGTCGCGCTGAGGACGTGGATACGCGCCTAGGGGAGTTTGACACCAAGCTCACCAACGCCGTGGACAAGATCGATGCACTCGAGAAATCCTTCAACATCAAGCTTGACGTTCAGTTCAAGGAGCTTTTGAATAGATTGCCCGCACACTCCGCACCCAATACATGGCGCACGCATTCCGATCACGGTCGGATCAAGAGTCTGCCGCCGCACTTCTACGGCCATCATGGCCGACGCGACTCGCACTTCCGTCATGGTGCCGCAACATTGGGGATAGACGACGGGTACTACTACGACGACAATGATCTGTTGACGAGGAGGTTGAACAACCTCCACAGTGTACCCAGCCATCCGACATTACTATCGCAACGCCGACCACCCAGACGTGATGATGATCATGTTGCAAAGCTTAAATTAAATATTCCATCTTTTGAAGGTAAATATAATCTGATGCATATCTTACGGGGAGATGGAAGTAGAACAACGTTTGCATGCTTAAAATATCCCGAGAATATGCGTGTTAGTCTGCTACATGTGAATTTACTAAATTTGCTTCCCTTTGGTGGTCTAAGTATTGTCGTTTAAATCCTACTAATATTCCTAGTACTTGACCGCTTTAAAAACTATGCGTGTTCGCTTTGTACCTCCCACTTATCAACGTGATTTACTAAAGAATCGACACGCTTAGAGCAAGGAAAAATTCAGAGAAGAGTATTATCGAATTGCAAACGGGGATGGTTCGGTGTGGTCTTGTTGAA
Source organism: Avena longiglumis (assembly GCA_030063025.1). Taxonomy (NCBI): domain Eukaryota; kingdom Viridiplantae; phylum Streptophyta; class Magnoliopsida; order Poales; family Poaceae; genus Avena; species Avena longiglumis. The sequence continues at coordinate 283,521,382 of CP125975.1, forward strand.
TCTAATGAACAAATGCTTGCACGTTTCTTTGGTGGATTAAACAAGGACATTCAGCACATCTTTGATTATAAGGAATATAATTCTATCACTCGTTTGTTTCATCTTGCTTGCAAAGCTGAACGTGAAGTGCAGGATCGCCAAACACCATGGAGGAGGACTAATAATTCTGCAGGTCGCACATCCACTTGGACATTCCGACAATCAGCGCCTCCTCGTGATTCGCCAGCAGCTACTACCACATCCAAGGCCACCACACGATTTCCAGCTGCTCCTCCACCATCATCCAATGCTCCTGCTCGTAGTGCATCTTCTATGGCTTCCACGGGTAAGACAAAGGATCTACAATGCCGCAAGTGCTGGGTTTTTGGTCATATTGAGAGACAGTGCACAACACAATGTGTGATGATGGTGCGAGAAGATGGTCAATACGATTCAGCGAGTGACTTTGATGAAGATACACTAGCCCTTATTTCTGCTCGGGATGGAGACAATTCTGATGCTGATGAAGAGACAGAGGTAATGGGAGCTGAAGCTGCTGATCAATACAAGAGCTTAAATTACACAACATGTGTTCAGTGTGCAATTGAGCAAATCTAAGCAAGATCAACGCCACAACCTGTTCCAAACACGTGGTGTTGTCAAGGACAGAGCTATACAGATCATCATTGATGGAGGGAGTTGTAATAATCTGGCCAGTGTTGACATGGTAGAGAAGCTTGCGCTTCCAACAAGACAACGCCCACATTCATATTACATCCAATGGTTTGAGAGTTCTCGCAAGATCAAGGTAACAAGAACGGTACGCGTGCATTTACTATTGGTACATATTCTGATTTTGTTGATTGTGATGTTGTACCTATGAAAGCTTGATCTTTGTTACTTGGTAGACCATGGCAATTTGATAGAGAATCTGTTCATAATGGCAAAACTAATCACTATTCTCTTATGCATGATGGAAAGAAAATTGGTCTAAAACCTATGACTTTAACAGATTTTAAAAGATGATCTTGCTAGAGCTAGTAGAGCTAAAACTAAGGAGAAAATAAAAGTGAGAATCGATTGTTGCAGATTTTATACCACCAAAGAACACTATATCCGATTCTACACATGCTATGAAATTGCTTGAAGAGTCCATGTATGCTTGCAAATAAAATTGATATTGCTGAACTATATGTAAACAATACTCAATGTTATGCAATTGTCTACAAAGAGGTTTTGTTTTCATTTGAGGATATGCCTCCTTCTTTACCACCCGCTATTGCTAACCTTTTGCAGGAATATGAGGACGCCTTTCCTACGAGCCGCCACCGTGACTACCTCCTATTAGAGGAATTGAGCACCAAATTTGATGCAGCCCGACCTGCGGTCGTTACTACATCAAGGTCTCCAACTTATTTCAAGTCGTCATGGACTCCAAAGGTGAATCCGTTCCTCTATGCGAGCCCACTTCCTACCCTAGTGAATGGCATGCTACTTCATACTCCGTCACATATGCATGATAGGTTCACACCGACCAGTACGTGATGCAGCCCGTCCTACGACCGCTACTACATCTACTCCCACGAGCTCCCCAAGTGGACCCATGACCCGCGCCCGAGCCAAACTCCTTCAAGCTAAGGTGAACTCGCTCCTCTCCTTGTGCAGGCACTACCGTCCAAGCGGTACTTATCGGTCCAACGACCGCAGATTACCGACAGCTGCACGACCGCCCCTCCTCTCACCGCGCCACAAAGCCTCGACAGCTCAGCCCTCAAGCGGTACTACCGCTTCCAGAGCGGTATTACGTCACCACCGGTACTACCGGGCAGGAAGTACCGGCCCGATTGACCTGAGAATACCTAAAGTGCGGCCTGTGCCTTGTAAACCTACCTATAATTTACTGCTCGCTCAAGTACTGCTTTTGTGGACTATATATAGCCTCCACCCTCCATTGTAAGTCCTTAGACTTGGATAATAATAGATATTAAGGAAACCCTTTGAGGACTTATATCTATTGGTCTCATGCTCCTACCAAGGAGCACCGGACTATCCACCCCTGATATGGGGTGGCCCGATCTTCTCAGCAAGCACTTGTCGATGACGATGGTGGATGATAGATAACTAGCATGTAGCTATGAACTCTCCCGCTCGAACCCTGATGCCAATGCAACAGCTCTCGAACCCTATGGGATATTCACAACACCACGCTCTTGCGCACGCAATGGCCGACCACTTAACGGTAGTTTGCAATCTACTAATTCCCAATGGAACAACAGATCACACTCAATTGCAAGAGATAATTCGATCACGTGGTAATTCCAGAGGTTCTTGATAAGAAACAACTCCAAAATAGTTTTAACGTGGTCTAACCCTAACTATGGGGACGCCCTGGGCTTATAAGGGCTGGGGCGACCAAAATCGCAAACAAACGTGTCCGATACAAATGATCCGTCCAGATCTCATGGTAACTTCCGGCGGACTTTCCTCCCACTGAGGCGGATTATCCGCCCCTATCTCGAGCCTCGCTACCAAGTCCTTAGCAGAATTCTGTAGAAGATCTTGTCGACCTTGAGTTCCCAAGAGAGATATTCTTCGGGCTCGTTGGAACCGGCGAACTTTGGCATGGTGAATTTGAGCTTGCCGAAAGTTTCTTCTCCATTGCGTTCCGGCCGGTTGCCATGATTTTGGCGGTCAAGATCATCATCCGAGCTCTCATGTCTTGCTTGGTGATTGTTGCGCTGTTTTGCGGTTGTTGAGGTGCCGCGTTTGGTGGTGGAACTTGTTGTTGACGACGAGCTTGGGGAGCTTGCTCGTTTTGTTGTCGCGGTTGAGAACGAGGCGGAGGTTGATGGTCCTCACGACGAGCTTGGTGAGCTTGCTCTTGTTCTTGTCGTGGGTGATGTCGCGGAGCATTGTCGTGCGCCCTGTGGCGAGGAGGACGTCGAGCCACATGCGCCATGGGCTGCTCTTCTTCTTCTTGGTGTATAGGAGGCTCGTCATGACCATCATGTTGGCGACGTGGACGCTCATGTCGATGATGACGCCTTGGAGGATCTTCGAGTGCTTCACGTCGACGATGATCTTGTTCGTCCTCTTCGGAAGTTTCACTTGTTGTTGAAGGAACATGTCGACGGCGATGGCCTTGGTGGCCCATGCGAGGTTGCTCTTGTTGGATCACAAGTGCCCTTGGTTGTGGCCGGTTCGCTTCGCGCCTTGGAGGTCTTGCGGAGAGGTCACCATCGTAGCTCGACGTTGCGGCATGACACGGAGATGGTACCGCTTGTGAAGAGCTCATGGATTGAAGAACGGGTCCATCCCGTTGCCTTGAAGAGTGACGGCGAGGTGCACTTGTTTCACTTGATGAATGCCGAGATGAGCTTGATTCATGAAGCGTGTCCTTGCGATTCCATCGATGATGTGTTGGAGTTTCTCATCCGTTGAGGCGAGTGCACGGCCAAGAGCTTCATTTTGATGCCCGAGGTTGTGTTGCATGGCATGCATTTGGCCACGGACTTCTTCGAAGCGGTTGTCGATGTTCTTGAATTCCACACGGGCCTCGCTAAATTGTTCATCTTGGCGCCGCTCGAGAGCTTCGCAACGATAGTTGAATTCTCCTCGGATCTTCCAATGGTCCCATCTTGTCATGAATTGGTTATCATCCTCCGGAGGTGGTGGTGGTTGGGATGGCTCTCCATGCCTGTCCATGATGCAAAGCCAACAATGGTTGTATATGGAGAGAAAGGGTGTGGAGAGTTAGCCTTTTACCTCACCTTGGGGATTATATCAAACCAATTGCCACACAAATGAGCGAAAAGCGTGCAAAGTGAAATGGCAAGAAACTCTCAAAGGCTTTTGGTGGAAGGTTAGGGTGTGGAAAACCAAACGAAACGATCCAAGCAAAAGGTTATTGTCCTACGTGGTAAAGAACCAAAGATCAAAAGCAACAAGGATACGATCTACAAAAACACGGAAAACACACACGTGGAGAAAAACGGGGTCAGCATGACTATGAAAATGAGCACAAAAGGTCCTAACGAAGACTACGCTCGGGTGTCATGCCAACACAAGGAGAGACCACAACTCGTTTGCCAAAAGAGGATAAGCAACTGATTTGTGCACTTGCCGCGGAGCGCTCGTTCTTCTCTCTTTCTTGGCTTACAAGCTTGGTATTCTCTTTGTATTGGGAGACTATGTTTTTTTTTTTTTTTTTTTTTTTTGATTCTTTTTCCTTTTTCTCCCTTGCTATGCTACTATGTTAGCTTTTGTATTTGGCCTCACACTCTCACTTTCCGAAGGCAAGTGCACAATGCTTAGACAAACACAAAATGAGTTGCTCTCAAGGATAGATACACACAAAGGAAGATATGGGGCTGTCAAGGTGGTGCAAGTTATACCTTTGGTATTGTTGACGACTTGCAACCATTGGTGGGGGGAGATGTTCGAGTGTCGCGGTGTCGTTGAGCGCGGTATGACGTTGATGCGGAAGCTATTGTGAAAATGGCGACAAACACGCGAAACACGAACAAGCGAGGTGGAAAAGGTCAGCGAACGAAATCGAGGCGCCAAAGGGCAGGGAGCACGGTCAGTGGCGAGCGGTAGTACCGCTGGTAACGAGCGGTAGTACCGCTTGTACTACCGGTAGTACCGGTCACTAGCGGTAGTACCGCTTGCACATCACCGGCAATCATTGGCAGCATCGGACGAGGTGAACTTGCCAAGAACCTCAAATTCGTTGAAAAACTGACCAAAAGGCTGAGCTAGAAACAAGGGGGGCTATAGATCGACTCCCAAAGCAACAGATCTATGGACCAAAACCACGAAAAACTCACCAAATCCAAAGATCGATCCGAAGGCAAATTGGGCTCTTTTTGGAAGGATTGCTTTTAAGGCATGGATAAAAGAAAATTGGAGGAAATTCGTGATCAACCGTGTTCTTGATACCAATATGTTATGGGTAACCTGGGTTGGCCCGATCTTTCACGAATTCCACGAAACGAGGGGAACGAGGTGGTCGGGGGAAGGAATCGGTGAAGACGATGGAAACCACGAACACACACACACAAAACACGATACACGCCTACTCCTCACGCCGGTGGCAACCGGTCCAACATAATCCCTAGGATCGGTGTTGGGCGAAGCTCGCTCTCCACGCCAACAACGGGGGATGAGGTGCTTGGTGATATCTTGACGGCTTGGGGGCGAGACACCGAGAACCCAAGGCCTTGTACAACTTGAACGCACTTAAGCAAGATCCAAGAGGTGGGTGGATAATCCGGTGCTCCTTGGTAGGAGCATGAGACCAATAGATATAAGTCCTCAAAGGGTTTCCTTAATATCTATTATTATCCAAGTCCGCCGTTACAATAGAGGGTGGGGCTATATAGTCCACCACAAAACAGTAGTTTTAATGGAGAGATAAATGATAGGTGGGGTTACAAGGCATGTGGCCGAACTTAGGTGATCAGGGTCGCAGGACCGGTAGTACCGGTCCGAACCGTAGTGGTGGTCTGTAGTACCGCCTCCGAGCTGTAATACCTTGAGGGCCTGGAGCTTCCGCCGAGGCGTCGGTGGCAGAAGCGGTAGTACGGCCACGGTAGTACCTAAGCATAGACCGGTAGTACCGCTTGCTTCGGGCGTGAGTAGTGCTTCCTGTGGCGAGCGGTAGGAGGAGGCAGGACCGCTGAGCGGTAGTACGGCTGTCTCAACCGTAGTACCGCTTGGCCCGCACGACTGGTGGTTTCTTCATACCTGATGATGCACAGAGTTTGCGTGTGAAGTAGCAAGCCATCCAAGGGGGTGTCGAAGTCACACAAGGAGAGGAGCGAGTTCACCTTAGTTTGAAGGAGCTTGGCTCGGGCACGAGTCATGGGTCCATTTGGGTAGCTCGTGGGAGTAGATGTTGTAGCGGTCGGAGGACGGGCTGCATCAGGACTCTTCAATCCTTCGGGTGCAACTCTGTCTTTCAAGAGAATGTGTAGGGATTGTTGATACATGTGTCTGACTCACCCGACGGATCGTGGTCGCTTAAGCTGTCTTAGGAAAACAACACGATCTTCTTGATTGGGTCCCTTAACCCGGCTCGAACATATGTCGGCATAATTCAACTCAGCCGGAGGACTTACGGTGAGAGGAATTCCAGTGATTTTAATTGGTACCCAACGCGTCGTCAGATTTTTCATCGCACTACTGCACGGATTCATGCTAGCGAGCGCCATCAGTGCGTTGCGTGCCATCGATGATATCTCGAGGTCTTATCTTGCGGCCGCACGCAAAGATCCGAACATTTATCACCGCGGAGGTGCTACGGGTGGCCAAGGAGATTGTTGCTCACTTAGCGTTACGTTGGGGCGAGTTGCCAAAAGTTTTTGCGTCCGATCCGAAAGATCGCAGTCGAAGACTTCATAGGGTGCGACCGCCTCCCTATGGGAGTAGCCCCAAGTGTCTGCTCGAAATGACTCGAACGGAGACTTTAGTTCAAGCATTGTTTCAATCATTAGGTCCGCAGACTCAAAATTGGAAGCTTAAATCCATCCTCCCTATGGGAGTAGCCCCAAGTCCGTAGTGGAGTCGAGACTGACGTGGGACTCAAAGAAGTAATTTTGTCCTCATTTGTCTGCAGCCGTGCCGGCCCCGATAGGGAGTAGCCCCCAAGTATTTAGTCGAATCGTAGATTCGAGTGAGTACTTTTAGCCGTGGAGCCGAAGTGGTTCTAGTATAGCTTTTGATGACGTCAGTGCTTACGATTGATGACCTCAAGCGCCTCATGCGCCGTAGATGACTTGACGGGACGGGCGTGGGTCCCACTTGCCGACTTTGAATTGACCGGTCACGCGTGGAGATGATTACTGGCCTCCTCGATTTCCAGCGTAGTGGATCAAGGTGGTAACCACGGCTGTTGTGGTGTCACATACATGTACGAGATCTACCGCTGGCGTTAGGTCTTCTCGATGGACCGGTGTGCGTCTTCTTCGCTGTTATAATCCTGGGTGAAATCATGTTTTGTTTTTCACTGCACCAGTTCAACTGTTCGCTGCCTTCTTGTTCTTGAGCGATTCTTGCTGCGCGCTGAGCTTTTCTTCCACACTTCCATTGTTCTTTGTCGTTGCCAACGCCACCATCGCTGCAGCGTCATGGGGAAGACGAAGAAATCCTCATTCGCGGTGGGGACCAGCGCTGCTGGAGGCAAGAAAGGCACCGCCGCTGCTCGCGTCACCGATGGTGGCTGGCGGCGATCGGAGACGCGGGAGAGCGATCTTCGCAAACCGCATGAAGAGCTCGATCCCGCAAGATGCGGCCGTGAGACTCCCTAATGAGGTAATCCCCGCCCCACCGGGTACGGGTTATGTTTCTGCCTTTGTCTTGCGTGGGTTCTCGATCCACCCATGACTTCCTTCGTGGAGCTCTTCTTCTATGGGGTTCGCTTGCATCATCTGTCTCCCCAACGCCTTCTCCACATTGTGTTTTATCACGCTTATGAGTGTTGGCTTGGCATTGAGTCGCACTTTGGCCTCTTCCTAAGCTTTATTCCGTGAAGAGGCAATGTCGGATGGTGTGTATCCTATTGGGGTTTCATCATCTCTCTCACCCCAATGTCCAATTCTTTTCCTTTTCCATGTCCGAACCGCCGATCAAGTGAGGAAATGGTTTTACATCCGTGACTGCATCGCTCGGGCAAGATTTTGGTCTCGCTCCATTTGACCCCTCCAGCTTGATTGAGAAGAAAAGATCCCGGAAAAACCAGATCTTAGGCGGTGAGGTGGCGGAGATAGAGGCCCCTGCATCAGGGTGGAGGATCTCCGATAGGGCAAAGGTGTCCGATCTTCGATGAGATGGCGATATTCGATTTGGTGGAGTTCGGCTTGACGATCCGACTACACGGCGAGCACGAGCGCAATGCAATCGCTAGGCCAATCTCCGGAGGTTACCGATCCTGCGTGAACACGATCACCGACCATGAGGGTCTTAATTCCTACGAAATCGAGAACAAGTAAGAACCAATATTGCAATCAAGATATTGCGGATTAAGAGGAAAGCTTTATTGAAGAGGTGGGATCCGAATAGGTGCGTACAAGAGGCCTCATGACGCCGAGCCTTGGCGGTTGCGACTATGGCTAACTTAATGTCTAAACAAAATCCGAGTCTAGAGGTTCGGCTATGGGGCGATTTAAGGGTGAAAAGGGGTTTCGCCAGCCATGGAAGTGGTGGCCGAATCCAACCCTAAAAGTCCTTTTCCCTCAAATACGGACTCTAAAAAGTGGCTAATTAAAATCCTGAAAATAAAGGTGTCGCAGCACCATATTAAGCTATGGACGAATTCATAAAGTATTGATCTTGAATATTTCGTCCAAGCCTTCTTTCTTCATTATGGTGGCCTCAAAGTTCAAAATCTTCACCGTGGCCTTCTCTTGGATCATCACATGCTTCTCGCCATCTCCATGCATGACCATGCTCCAATGCTTGTCCCTCTCATCCATGCTTGGTCCATCATTCCTAAGAGTAAGAAATATATCCGATTTAGGCAGCATCATATTCTCATGTATGTGAGGAATAGTTCCAAGAAACGAAAGTACACGATAGTTTAGTTGTTTGGCACGAGATCTTGTGATGGGTCCTTGTATGTGTGTGTCAGAGGTACAACGTTGTATCAATAGTAGGGATGTCCACATCATGCTCCCCTTCTTGAATTGAAGTCGCCCTCGACGCAATCTCATCTTCCTCACCAAAGTAAGGCTTCAAATCTGCAATGTTAAATGTAGGACTAACTGCACCAAAGTCTGCAGCAACTCAATTTTATATGCATTATCATTGATTTTCTAACACCTTAAAGCAAAGACGTGGCATTAACTTAGACTTCATGAAATCAGAAAACGATCTTTACGCAAATGTAACCAAACAAGATCGCTTACATCAAACACAACATGCTTTCTCCCTTTATCCCCAAAGAAGTTTATACTTAGCATTCATGTGTTCAATGTTATCTTTAGCAGTCTTATGCAAATTTAATATCATTTCAAAAGGTTGTGTAGCATCCAAATTATGTTGCAATCAAGAAGGTAAAGGCAATAAATCAATAGGTGCACGAGGAACAAAACCATACACAATCTCAAATGGGCACATCTTTGTGGTAGAATGCAATGAACGATTATAAGCAAATTCTATATGAGGTAAACACTCTTCCCACAATTTTAAGTTCTTCTTTAAAACAGCCCGTAACATAGTAGACAAAGTTCTATTTACTACTTCAGTTTGACCATCGCTTTGGGGATGACATGTAGTACTAAAGAATTTAGTCCCCAACTTAGCCCATAAACATCTCCAAAAGTGGCTAAGAAATTTAGTATCACGATCGAGACAATAGTATTTCGCACACCATGCAAACGAACAATTTCACAAAAGAACAAATCAAGAATATGCGCAAAGATCATCCGCTTTATGACAAGGAATAAAGTGTGCCATCTTAGAAAATCGATCCACAACAACAAAAATACTATCCCTCCCTTCTGTGTTCGTGGCAATCCCAAAACAAAGTCCATAGAAATATCCTCCCAAGGAATACTAGGAACAGGAAGAGGCATATATAAACCATGTGGATTAAGGCGAGACTTAGCTTTTTGACAAGTAGTGCAACAGGCCACAAATCTCTCAACATCTCGACGATACGTGGCCAAAAAGAAGTGTGCAAAGAAGAACATCCTCCGCCTTCTTGACACCAAAGTGTCCCATCAATCCTCCTCCATGCGCCTCAGAATAACAAAAGACGACAGAGCTATCTCGAATGCATAGTTTGTTAGCACGAACACAAATCTATCATTGAAGACTAACTTGTTCCAAGTTCTACCATCTCTACAATTCGCAACACATCTTTAAATTCAGCATCATGCACATATTGTTCCTTAATAGTTTCCAATCCAAATATTTTGAAGTCAAGTTGAGATAACAAAGCATAACGGCGGACAAAGCATCAGCAATAATATTATCTTTACCCTTTTGTGTTTGATAACATAAGGAAAAGACTCAATAAATTCAACCCACTTTGCATGACGACGATTCAACTTAGCTTGACTACGAATATGCTTCAAAGATTCATGATCGTAATGAATAACAAACTCTTTAGGCCATAGATAATGTTGCCAAGTTTCTAATGTCCAACCAACGATATAATTCTTTATCATAAGTAGAATAGTTCGGACTAGCCCCACTCAATTTCTCTCTAAAATATGCAACAGTTTTCCTCTTGTAATAACACCCTCCCAAACCAATTCCACTAGCATCACATTCAAGCTCAAAAGTCTTAGTAAAATCGGAAGTTGGAGTAAGGGAGCATGTGTTAGCTTATCTTTTAATATGACGAAGGCTTGTTGTGCATCGCCCCAAACAAAGGGCACATCCTTCTTGGTAAGCTCATTCAGCGCTGGCAATTGATCCAAAGTCTTTGACAAAGCGCCTATAAAACCAGCGAGGCCAAGAAAACTCCTCACTTGTGTGACCGTCTTGGTCTGCCAATTCTCAATAGCTTCAATCTTGTTGGATCCACTTCAATACCTCGTGATGTAACAACATAGCCAAGAACGAACTTGATTGGTGCAAAAGGTGCACTTCTCAAGGTTACCAAACAAACGTGCATCACGTAAAGCATTGAAAACAGCACGTAAATGGTCCAAATGATCCTCTAAAGATTTGCTATAAATCAGAATATCATCAAAGTAGACTACCACAAAACGTCCAATGAAAGCACGAAACTTCGCTCATTAATCTCATGAAAGTGCTAGGTGCATTAGTTAAACCAAACGGCATTACTAACCACTCATATAAACCGAACTTAGTTTTAAATGTTGTTTTCCATTCATCTCCTAATTTCATATGAATCTGGTGGTAACCACTACGCAAATCAACTTTAGAAAACATGGTAGAGCCACTCAATTCATCAAGCATGTAATCTAAACGTGAATAGGATGACGATATCGAATAGTAATATTATTGATAGCTCTACAATCAGTACACATGCGCGAAGAACCATCTTTCTTAGGTACCAAAATAATAGGAACAACTCAGGGGCTAAGGGACTTACGAATATGATCTCTGCCGAGTAGTTCCTGAATTTGGCGTTGTATCTCCTTTGTCTCCTCTGGATTGGTTCTATAT